>JAULBM010181414.1:0-28747 GCA_032357055.1 Geukensia granosissima
GTTGCGGCAAAAAATTAGTATTCCAACAATATATAACATGGCATACTTTGCAGCTGAACTTTTCGACTTAAGTCGTGGCAAATATCGCTTGGTGTACTATAGAAATGGTTACCCCTTTTATCACTTCTTTTTACAGGTTAAAATTGCAGCCAAAGTTAAAATATTGATTTTCTAGGAAATTAAAATAGGAGGTGCAATACTACCAAATTTAAAATATTGATTTTCTAGAAAACTAAAATAGGAGGTGCAATACTGCCTCCATTGATAAGGATTCTGTAAAAGTTTGGTTAATTTCTGTTGAATGGTTTAGAAGATATAAAAAATTAGAAAATACCCCCCTCCCCCATTCAGTGAATTGCAAGTCAAAATTGCTTTAAGAGTTTACAACATTAAATTCCTGGGAAAATAAAGTAGGAGATGAATACTTTATCTATTGACAACGAATCTGTGACAGTTTGTTTAATTTCCATTGAGTAGTTAAGGAAGAGTTATGGATTAGAAATAGTACGCCCTTTTTCGCTGCGTTTAAAAAGTCAACATTGCAGCCAAATTAGAAATTATAATTAGAAAAAATAAAATCACAGGTGCAACACTATGTTCAAGTCATAATAAAGAATCATTGAAGTTTGCTTAAAATCTGTGCAATGGTGTAAGAGCAGTAGTCGATGAGAAAGTGTGACGCCGATGACTCCAACTCTGACGCGGACGCAAGAGTGATCTCTATATGTCACCTTGCTAGAAGCAGGCGACACAAAAATTGCCTTCAAGTTAACTTCGCAAAGGGTCCAATAAATAAATTATGGCCACCGATCAGGACTCGTAGTACGCGATGGTTTTTATTTTCGTTTTCATTATTGTATTGGCATTTGGTCTGTTATTTCAATGTCCCTGTCTGTTATTTCAATCTCCGAACACAGAAACGCCTAGCTTTCAGTTATACCTCCAGTAGTCTGACGAAAGAAGTACTATACCCTCTGTTTCGGAGATTGCTGTTATTTTAAAAATTTGCATGAGAGCTAGCTATAAGGGAATGAACTCTAACATTGTTGAAGCCGTGTGCGTGTGGAAAGATTTAAATTTTTAACTAGTTTGCAGTTGAGATGTGGTGCTCTGTCCTTTATTTTCATTTTTTTAATAATGTTATGCATTTGAAAAATATTAGAAAACATTGTCTACACAATAAATTTTTTTCTCGATTCGCTCTTTGAATATACTTATTATTGTGGACAAGAAAATATTGAACAATAGGCTTTTGTTATCAGAATGTTGTTTTGCAATGTCTAAAAGGATGTTTACAAAGGCATTCTACAGTTGTTTTGTGCAAACAAGGGTACTTAAGCCTTCTGCTTTACCTCGGTTAACAGGGTTGTTAAACTAGCAGCAGCATATAGATCACATAAAGTATAAACAAAAATATTTTTCCTGCAAAACTTTTTAACTTTTTGATTGGACCTAGTCCTCGTTTTTAAAGATATCTTAAAACTAGAACGTTCTTTTTCGCGTTTAATTAAAGTAAAATAATATATGTCTTAGTCCTACGACACCCTTGAAACACGATCACTGTGTGATGAAATCACTATTGGCCATGAAATCCAATAATTATAGTTTTATGATAAGGAGAAAAATGATTGAGTAGATTCAATTAACTCAGATCAAAAACACTTTGGCGTTGACTATTAATGCTTATTTCACTGCGGCATCACAAATTGGCCGCAGGAAGGTAAATATGTCCGTCAAACCCATTTAAGCCCATTTTTGTAGTCTCACATGATGACTAGATGAAAGCCGGCTGAAAATGCTTATCTCATGTAAACACATCTTTTTAAAACAAAGCTATTTTTTGAAAGCAAAACTATTCTGGAATAACATAGAATAAACTTATCTTGATTTTTCGTGAAGTTTGAAAGCAAAATTTGTAGGAGTTCCGACAACCGGTCCTTCTACATTGTGTTGAGGTAGGACGCGGTCATGAAAATCACTTTACATCTGAACAGGTCTGAACTGTTTGTGGCCCAGAAAGAGAGTCGTTTTAGACCAAAATAAGCCAGCAAATTAAAGACAGTCAACGAAGCGACGTCCAGTTAAATGAACAACACTAAAGTCGACAAGATACAACAACAACACCAGGCTCCGGACCATATTATACCAACAACTACCAACGGCTTAGATACAAAAAAAACACCAACTAGATCCACCTAAAACCGTCCGATTGAGAGCATCAAGTTGCTGTGTAGGACGTAAAACACCATCAAACACCAGTTATAAAATTATAAATTATAAATACAGGTAACATACGCAGTACATAATGGTAAAAGGTAAAATCCTAAGATTAATAAAAAATTCAATAGAACGAACGAATAAAGAATCCTAATGTTTAGAGAACAGTCTATGATAGAATAATACTTATGTACACCGATCGAAATGAAGATCAGGTATGAAGTGTATCAAGTTATATATCGTTGGAATTCCATTTTTTTCCGCAACTCTTCCTCCCCCTCTATGTTAATTTTTTGACATCGAAAAAAACCGTCACAAAATTGCCGCTTCAGCGTTATAGCTCGAATAGAATTCTACTATATTGTCAAAATTTCATCTTTTGTCTATCATAAAACCCCAAAATTAAAATTATCATGTCCTGTAACCCGAAACCATTGGTTGATTGCACCCACAAAATGAAATAAATTTATTAAGTTGAAAAAAGTAAACATTACACCTCATGGGGAAATTTTTTATTTCAAGTTAAAATAATTTTAAATAAATTAGATTTCAAACGATATGTAATATGATATATTACGTTACAAAACTTCTGATACAGATTCACATACGGTGTGGTAAATTTCGTTTAGTGTACTATAGTGGCAAAAACTAACTGACATTGCAGGTTCCGTGTTTGTTAGCGTTAAATTTTGATTGAAACATTTCTTACTATACACAAAACACTGTGAAACTAAGAGATACTCTTTCGAAAACCGAAAAAAATCCGAATCTTGCAATCTGATAAAGATTGTTTAAGATCAGATCTTAGAAAAATGTTCAAAACGTTGTCTAACAAAATTTGTTACAACGATCTGATTTTAAAACTTGAAAATCATGAGCGAACGAGTGTCCGGATAATAAAGCATAAACAATTTTGAGAACGATACTTTTAGAAATGGATCTTTGTCCATTATTGAAAGCCTTAGTGTTGTTTTTGTCATATCATAGATACCTTATAGATATTTGTAGTTTACTTTTTGCATTGATATACTACATCCCCCTTTCTACATGTTCTATATTATAGATATTCGCCATATCTCCTATACGCTCATTTATACTCACCCAAATTATCTTTGTATGTGAACAACATTATACACATAGCCATTATAGCCAAAAGAATCAAAAGGCTTCTTGCTCGTAAAAATATTACAACTGGTGTTAAATCCATTTCGAAAACAAAATTTATAACACATTTGTTGAGAGAAACTCAATTTCTGATTTAAGCCTCGGACAAAACTTAATTTAATGCAACACCATATTTTATTGATTTCCTAGTAGATACAACTATTTTGAATTGTTAGAAAGACATGATTATATTATATATTGTTGCTTATTCATTTGAAAAGATATTTGTATCATATGATGTAAAGTGCACACGCACGGTAAACTCAATCGACTAGGTGTACGTCATTTCACTAAATCGACGCTATGCTTAAAAATTGCAAAAATATTTAGTGATCGACGACTCACCTTAATAAATGTTCATGTAGAGATATTAATTTCTTCCATTATTTTAAACAATGATCTAATTCCTCATTGGTGTTGATGGCGACTACCATTTTTGGTATTGCTCCAGATTGCCTTATTATTTATGATCTGAAAACTTCTCGCATAACAGTTTAAATACCACAAAAATTTATCCAATGAAATCACTGAATTTTTTTAAATTTAAATCAAAATAAATGTTCATAAGTACATGTAATTGACAACAAGCAATGCGTAGTTTTCCATATCACCAGACAAAGAAAAAATTAATGACAATAAATTTCAGATACCTTCGGCAATCAATCATTTTTATCAAAAATAAAAATTTCAAATTGCTCTCAAGTATACTCATAGAAACAATATGATATATAAAAAATTCTTGATTTACCTCAGCACTGTAGAACTATATTTCATACAAAATACATGTGTTATACAAATAATAACAATATCAGGTTGAACAATTAATTCCTTTTTAAACAACACGAAATAAATATCAAAAATTCACAATGAAATTATATTTCATTTAACCCGCCAAACAAAGAGCCAGTAAATATAGCTGTGTAAGATTTTGTCAACACTGTCTTTTTCTCATTCTTGCTAGGAACGGAACCAAGACATCTCGCCTATGACAAGTGTACTGCAATCTAATACAGAACTACTAGAAATTATTTGAAGAATCTACAGAATGACCATCTTGATACAACTCTTTTTACGTGTATAATAATTAAGAATCAAAACATACAAAGGGAGGTATCCTCTCCCGTTTGAAAAGACAAACTTACAAAATTTATGACATTTTAGGAGAAATATGGATAAAAATTAATTTAAAACATGAGAATCAAATGTTTATCTCTCTTTTTTAGATCAGAGACAACAAATATCCTCGGATATTCAAAAGGCAAATTTCATGAAAACTTAGTATATAAATAGAGAAATAATATAAAAAATTTAGTGCCAAAGTCCTTATCTCTCTTTTTGGTCGAGGGGCCTGGGTTTGAAAGATAAATGTATAAGTTTTTCAAAACATATTTCTTTTTAAATTTTATTGATAATCAACAAAAGTTTAAGCAAAAATTGTAGCCATACTCTTTCTTAAATATCCGGTAAACTCGTTTGTTTTTGCCATTCAACAATTACAAATGTATACGAAGTCTGTATGACGTTTTGATGTATTGATTTGTATCCCTTAATTTTATAACTGCCTTTATAATAAAACCTTGGGACATGCGATATAAAAACTGGTTTAATTTTTCCTGCATGCCAAACAACAAAATCCGGGGAATCTATAGATACAGGAAATTTTGAACACATAGCTTTAAAGGTTGTAACTGGACATAAGGTAGAAGATTAGAATGTCTAATAATCTCTCCCCAAATCGTAAAGTTTTAGACCAAGATAAATGAACAATAAAATAATCAAATCATCAAAAAATAAAATAAATAAATAAACAGATCGTCTCTCCTCTTAAGACATGTGAAAATGTCATTTAATATCAACTTAATTTTATTTCCTGGACATTGGAGAAAACAGATAATAAACTCAAACACCAATATTTCGGCATATTTAATTATCAACTTCAAAGTTCAAAGTTTCTATGATTATAATTAAAATGTCCGAAGTAATGGACTAATTAAAGTTGTACAAAAAGGCACAACGTATGTAAATCATATGGTAAAGGAGTTTATTGAAAATAAAAGCAAAATTAGACAAATGACTTGCATTCAGTCTTCATATTTTTCTTTGTTCCTTCTGCATAATCCGATTTCAGGGATTCTTTTCTCTGAATTTTTAATACTTGCAGTTCATCATGCTGGAATCTGAGAAATTGTTCGTTCACTTTAAACTGATAATTTTACCTGAAATTTGTACAATGACCATTTTCTCAACCTTAGAAGACGAATGCCATCTTGATAAGCAATCAGGTAACCTTTTTACTATATATACCATCTGTGTAGGAAGCTTATAATTCACACCCTTTAATTGCACATATAAAACAAATTTCCCTTAAACATGCTTTCTTGATTTTCTCTTTTGTATAGCAAGAACTGAAACCTGATTATCACAATAAATGCAGATTTTTATTTTCGTTTACTGTGTGCCAACTTGAGACTTACAATGCATTTATGAGCAATTTTAACTGAAAAATAATTTAAGGAAATCGAGAAATTATAATGGAAATAAAAACTTTCACAAATTTCACCACATCTACTTAAACAAGCATCAGAATTTCAAAAAAAAAAAACATTGAACAAATTTGGACCACCAGAATAAATCTTTTTTTTTAAATTTGATGACAATTCCAAAACAGTAATTTTATATAAAAATTCTCTTAATTCTTCAAATATACCCCCGCATTACTTTATAACATTTATAACTTTTCCATTTATCCTTCAAAAAGAAAAAAAATGATGATTTGTATATGTCTATTATAACCAAGTTTTATCTAAATCCAGAGTCCTTTAGGAGGAATTGTGGACCCTTATTTTAGTGGGAAAATGTTATCTTTTCATAATTTATTAGGAAATATAAAATTATAATATATGACCAATATTGACCGTTTTGTTAAAAAAAGGTGGCGATCTCAACCATTTAATAATATATAAGTAATTGATATAAAAGGGGTGATGAAACCAGGGTTGCATTCAAATCGACTTTCATTCAGAAATAACATAATATGTCGTTTAAGGGAGGGGATATCAACCATTTCAAAGACAAATTAAGCCTTTTTGTGTTAATAATGGTGTAGGGATGATCTCTAAAGCTTTAAAACATACTGCATTCAACTTGCCTTTCCATTATAATTTAGAAAATATATTATAAGAGAAGAGGAGAACCAAACAACTTTGAAGATCCAACAAAAATTATTTTGTGTTAGGAAAGGGGTTCAGATGTAATACTGCATACTGCAGATTCGAAATAATTTCTTGTCACAGTTCGTGCTCCCATGAACCATAATGTAGTGTTGTATACTCCACGATGAATTTAAGCATTTAACCTCACAATGTCATGATGAACGGTTTAGCTGTATCAGAAAACCGTAGAAGGAACAAGAGGTCAAAGGTCAAGGTCACACGGCTTTATGCATTTGTTAGAGCAGAGATCTGGACACGAAATACTAAAAGTGAAATAGTAATTTGAGAAATTGAGATCAAAGTTCAAAGTCAAATAGTTGATGTAATGGTATCGGGCACTGTCTGAGATATAACAACAACCAAAGAGTATAAGTCTAGGTCGAAGTTCGAAAAAGTTATGGCGTGGACAAGCTTCGACGAGGAGAAGAGGGGGAGGATGAAGAAATACCAGAAAAACAACTAGTCTTCCTAGTACGAAGTTGTACATAAAAAGGCCTATGTACTATCTTATGATAAGGAATACTGACTTGGACAGGTAAATGCAACATGCAGCTGGGTTAAGCATGTTTTCTTGGTCCCTACACACCCGTCATCTCTGGTGCATTTTAATTGCTGTATTTGATGTTTTTCTTATTTCATCAATGTGCTTAAAACATATACTGTGTATTCCATTCACATGTTTATTAGCGATTTAGGGGTTACCGCAAGTTGAGGTCGCTCTGTCTTGTTGAAGACCTCGCAGACACTTCTAGTTATATAGAGATTTTGTATTTAGAGGCATTTGTGTTATTATTTTGGCATTTTCTCTATAAATTAAAGGAAAATCAATCGACTTTCTTCTATTTTGTTTTTATTTTAAGGGAGAGATCTTCCCTTCCGCTTACTTACCATATCTCTTTTCTATGTCTGAATTGTTTTTTTATTTGCCTGGCCTCTGAACTTTCCGTTCCAATTTGGTCCTATCGTTGGTTTCTACGCTAAAAACAGAGAAGATTTAACGAACCAGGGATGACCGGTAGAATTCAGAAATTAACGGACTCAAGTTGTAAAACTCTGTATTTGGTAGAAATTGATTAAATTTTAAAAGGTACATTTTACGTTAACGTCCTGATAAAACAAGTTACAGCTGAACCAAAAATTATAGATTATTTATCATACTATATTATTTTTTAAATTATTTATGGGTTCGTGATGCCAAGTAATCTATTTGGAGGTTTGTTGATTTTAAAGGATTTGTGATGTCCAGTGATCTCCTTGAAATGTTGACGATTTCATAGGTTCGTGATGTCCAGTGATCTCCTTGGAACATTGTCGCTTATTATGGGTTCTTGATGCTAAATTATCTCATTGGATGTTTGTCAATATTCATCGGTTCGTAACGTCCAGTGATCTCCTTTGAATATTATCGATTTTTATGGTTTCGTGAGGATTAGTGATCTACTTTACATATTGTCGATTTTTATGAAGTTCCTGACGTTTAGTGATCTCCTAGGAATATTTTTTATGGGTTCCTGCTCCTATGTATTGCTTTGTGTGTCGTCGTAAGTATTTTGTTCGCCTTCTTTTTGACCCAGGTTTTTCCTCTTCATGTATTTACGGTTGGTATCCCCCATTTGGTTATGTTCCAATTCATTTCTATATAAAGATACAATGACGACTTACTTATATCCAGCGATTATAAATAAACCTGTAAATAGCTAAACCCTAATCAGCTTCCCAATCCTAACTACGGCAATAAAATACAAAGGTCGTTAAGGCACATATTTTGCCCAAGACTTTTGTGAAAATAAAAAGGGCTAATATCTATTTTTTCTTATCGTTTGTATTATTTAATATGTCTTTAAAAAAGGAAATCCAACAGGTTTTTAAATTCAATTGGTTCGACGACGGTCACATGGAACATAGAAATTACTTTAGATATGGAAAATATTAATAAACTACTTTTTTGGTCCAAAATTTAACACACTTGTCGTTTTTAATATAGATCGCACAAAAACATCAGCAGCAAACTTTGCACGTGACAATTTAAAACTATTAATTTCACATGTTTAGTATAATATCTTCGTGATATTCTTGTGTGATCTATATTATTTTGAACAAAACACTTATAAAAATTTTGTATTTTTACAGAAAATTTAACATTCTTGATAACTGAATAGTCAAGTATGGCCTTTGATTATGTAGAAATGATGAAAGTTATATAAAAATCAGTTATGAATTATTCAAAGACGGCATTTTCAAAACAACTTATTGTTGTGTCATAAACCCTAAAATTAGGACAGAAATAAGGGTCTGAGAATGCATTCCAAATATCCGTTTTCAGGTATGTCTGAAAACAATCATCTTTTATCAAATTTAATAAAAACAAAATGGACGGAAGGGATTAATAAAACAGAGTATAACAGAGCTTAATAGCAACGAAAAAAAAATCAGAAGACGAAATTGAACAACAAAATGAAATTTGTAACTGACCTGAAACTGAAAGTCAACAGTGATAAGATAGGTCACGACTGGAGGATCAGTAAGTTATACGGAAAACTACAGGAATATCGAAAAATATGAACGGACCAAGTTTCATTTCTTGGTTATGTAAGTCTAATTATGGTTTCATATGGTAATGTAACTGTTTGGCATTTAAGTTATAATATATAATATATGCCGAGGTTTTCATAAACTCGGTCGCATGCTGCATCTTTCAACTTGCTGATTTATTCTCGTGGTATTTTGTTGTTATACTATAAGCACATGTTAGTTACTTTTCGGAAAGACTTTCATATGACCATCCCTGGTATAAATAGAAAACATATGGAAAGGGGGTTCAAAAGGAAGTCTTGCCCATTTTTCACCGTTTAGATGCACTATATATTTAAGGCTATTTAGAATTTATGATAATAATTAAAGGTATGCCAAAAGGACTCCAGATTTTAGTTTTTTGAAGGTTTTTTGGTTGCTTTCCTTACTTTATATTTTTTTCAAATAAAAAGATGCACATTTTTTCCAGATTTTCTAACGAATATTGAGTTGACATTCGGATTTAACTCTAATTTGGCATGTGATGTAATATTGGGATTTAACTGTAACGGATTTCAAGTTGATACAGATGAAAGGGTGTGTGATACAAACGGAAATCTATACATGAATTTGTAAGTAATTAATTAGGTTTTGCCTGAAAGTTTTCCACCTTTTCATTTTACAATTTTATCTATTTTTTATAACGAAATTTGAAGTGTGTCATCATGAAATATTTTTTAAAAAGACAGGTTTTACTATTGTATAAAAACAGCTTTAGGTGACACACTATATTTTTGAGTTTTTAATTTTAAAAGTGGAATTATCCGTACATTACTTAACAAAGTTCAGTTACATTTGTACGTTATATATAAGTTACAAGCACATTCCTTTAACCTTTAGTTGTGCATTCGACCAGGCACGCTGTAAAGACAAGACAATAGAAATCGATTCTTCATTTGCATGTTTAACGTCACCGTCCAAATCAACAACTGTAAAGACCACTGCAAACATCATGTCTACGACAGCACAGGTTTTAATAACCAAAACTGTGCAACCCTCGACAACAAAAATTCAAACAACACATGTACAGCCGACAACAACACAGGCAATGAAACCAACAACACAGACAATGAAACCAACAACACTGACAATGAAACCAACAACACAGACAATGAAACCAATAACACAGACAATGCAACCGACGTCTTTAAAGCCATCTGTTACATTAACTACTATGCCAACAACAACAAAAACTACATTGCCATCAACAACACAGAAGACTTCGACATCAAAATCATCTTCGACGTCTTCTCCGACAACACAAAGTCTACCTCATACAACAATCACACTTGATCCCTTGGCACAAATGTTCTGCGACAACAAGGACATCATCAGCTGTACTCCAGATCCCAATAAAGTCTGTGGAACCGACGGTAAAACTTATGAAAATAAGTAAGTTACCTTATCAACTTTTGTAGCATTTCCACTGCGTGTGGTTTATTGCAACTTTTAGCGATATTTCGGTTATATCGCGGGGTTCAGTTTAATTAGTGGAGTAAGCCGTAGTACCTAGATAATAGAACCGACATTGGGCTAATAACTGTGACGACATTTAAATTGAAAAGACTCTGTGAAAAAAAAAAACTGAAAATAAGAAGCAGGTCAAAAAACCTAAATTTGGTCCTGAAAATAAAAAATAAACTTTTAATCTTTTAACCAAGTTGCAACGATTTGTTTTTGACGACAAAGGTTGGGCAGCCTCATTGAGAAGACGAAAACCCACCTTTTTATTTTGGAATCAAATGTCAAGGTTTCAGTGGTATAAACAGGCCGAAACATAGGTGGGATTTTCGTTATCGCATGTTTACTCTGAACTCTTCAAAAGGAAAGGAGATACTTTAAATGGTTCAAAAACGAGTTTGGAAAAAATATGGTATCTGGATGAACTCTATTTAAAGAATCAATAAATCTGATGGAACGTGCATCCCAAACTGGCAGAGTAGACTAGGTTGGCCGAACCCTTCATTTTCAAGGTGACAAAGAGATACAACATTATTGGACACAGCTTCACATTGCAGTTCTTTTCAGTTTGGCCGGTTTCTGAGACAGAGAGATAATCTTTTATGTTTTATTTCATAGTCAAACAAATAGCATATATGCTTTGGTAATTATTGAACATATCGGATTTGGGATAGTTCTTTTGTTAAGATTAAATATAAGTAATACCTTCATCCAAAAATGACACCTCTTTAGGAGAGACGCAGTTAAATATTTTTGTGAAATGGTTGCTCATTTTATGTGTAGTGATGGGAATGCTAACGAATATGCAGTGGATGTCTAATGTAATTCAGTCGCATAAAGAAATTGGTTTGTAAAGTTAATATAATGTCATTTATGTTGACCAGCTTTCTAGTTAAGAAAGACCATCCCGATTCATTCAAAACAGATCGAATTGTATAACTTACCTTTCATCGAAAAGAATTCCCTTGTGTTCTTTTGTTAAAACATGCGAAATAAAGCGACATTAATCAGTTTTATACGTTTAGTTGGATATATGATTCACGAAATGCAACATAACTTAAGCAACATAACATAACAAAGACAAAATACACTGTACTAAGGTTTTTATATTTCCTAATGTCTAAATTTATAAATTTTATTTGACAAACATTGGTTTAATTAGCGAATTTATTGTTCTTCTTACCTATGTATATATTTTCAGTTGCGAATTTGCCAAAGTTCAATGCGATATCCCGACCTTAAAAATCCAGCATGCAGGAGAGTGCTAGACATGACCATTGTTTGTTGGTTAAAGATGATAAATTCAATAAAATTGACAAACAGCTTCGTTCTAAAATTCAGCCTGTGCTATTTTTCGTTAATGTACAGCTGTTTTTGACCATCTGTACATTCTGTATACCCTTTCACTTTTGTATACATATGATTTCATTTCCATAACTCAGATTATATTTTTTTAAAATCTAAACGTTATCGTCAATCGATAACATGGTTGTTGTTTTGTGACACACAAAATAATAAATAACACTTAAGTATAAAAATCATGCAGAACATGTTAAAGCCAGAATTTAACAAATATTGAAGTTTGAGTCTAAGAAAGCTTTATCTAAACGAAAATTGTAATTCGTGATACATACGAGACAATTAAAGTAGAGCAGGAGATATACAATATCTTACATTAAGGTACACATAAATCCTAACTTGAATACCACGGTCCTCTAAAGGTTATAGAGGCTAACTTAGGTGCTCTGGAATCGTTAGCAGCATCCGGTCCAGTAATTAATCGCAGTCAAAACCGGTTGTTAGTCACAATCGATGATAATCAGAATTTATAAGGATCACAGTGGGTAAATATCCGATAATCAGAATTTGTAAGGATGACAGTGGGTAGATATTCGGTGATAAAAGGAATTTGTAAGGATGACAGTGGGTAGATATCCGATGATAATCGAAATTTGTAAGAATGACTGGGAAGATATGCGATGTTAATCAGAATTTATATGGATGACAGTGGGTAGGTAGCCGGTGATTATTTGAATTTGTAAGGATGAAGTGGGTACATATCCAGCGATAATCCGAATTTGTAGGATGGCATTTGGTAGACAACCAGTGATAATCCGAATTTGTAAGGATTGCATTGGGTTGATATATATTTGATGATAATCAGAATTTGTAATGATGACAGTTGGTAGATATCCGGTGATAATTGGAATTTTTAAGAATGACAGTGGGTAGGTATCCGGTGATTATTGGCATTTGTAAGGATGACAGTGGGTAGATATTTGGTGATTATTGGAATTTGTAAGGATGACAGTTTGTAGATATCCAGTGATAATCGGAATTTGTAAGGATGGAATTGGGTCAATATCCGGTGATAATAGGAATTTGTAAGGATGGAATTGGGTAGATATCCGGTGATAATAAGAATTTGTAAGAATGACAGTGTGTAGATACCCAGTAATAAACGGAATTTGTAAGGATGGAATTGGGTAGATATCCGGTGATAATAGGAATTTGTAAGGATAACAGTGAGTAAGATATCCAGTAATTCTCGGAATTAGTAAAGATGGCAGTGGATAGATATTCGGTGATAATATGAATTTTTAAGAATGACAATGGGTAGATGTTCAAGGTGATAATTAGAATTTGTAAGAATGACAGTGGGTAGGTATCCAGTGATAATCGGAACTTGAAATGATGAGAGTGAATAGATATCCGTTGTCATATGCGAGATGGACATTTCTTATCTTTAGTGTGACGAACGAAACATTTCCGAAATGATGAGTTCCAAATTTCCACCAGAAATTCCTGAAAAAGTGTCTATTTCAATCATGCATCTCTCTATCAATGAAGTCCGCATGATATAGGCACAAGCCCTTGAATAGCTTAGCAACTGAGAAACATATACTCCACATGCAGCCGCGGCTAAAAGGTCTACAAATGAATGGAAATATCAAAATTAATGACATTTCTGTTGGCGTAAAACTTTGTATTCACTGCCCTTCAATACAGTCACTCTCTATATGTAAGTCAAAATATTATGCAAACTTTCTGTAGAAGCAGTAATTTCAAGTTCAAAACATTTAAGCTCCTGAATGTTTTGTTGGGCACGTCTTTTCAAATACTCAATTTTAATATATTCAGGTAAAAAAGACGAGAAACAACGTCAATATCATAGTACAGATCGCCTTATGTTGTGGATATTTGTTTATTGTTGAAGGCCTTAGACTAATCTGTAGCTTTTTGTAAATGTTTAAATGGCTGTCACATAGACAATCATACCGTATTTCTATACTAATGTATTGCCACATCCTCTTAAGTCAGGGATTATGAGTCCACATCCGCACCCTCAAACCACCTGACCTTATTCATCAATATTATGACGGTCATCAAATTTTTATTGGATGCTTCTCCCCTTAAGAAGAACGAATGAAAAACGGTGTTACTGATAATGTGTGTTTTATATATAGAAAAAAGATATCTACAATCGACCAAAGCGTGGGAACAAAACATCTTTCCCTGCATTTGTCTATTGGATTACTTCCTTTTGGAAACCAGTTACTAATGTATTAAAAAACTATCACTAGCATCGAAATTTTATACTATTAAAGTCATTCAGATGCAAACGATCACATTGGCTAGTCATATGAATTCATATTTCGGTCATACGCTGGATGGTGCGACATGGATCACCGAAATATGAATAAATTATGTCAGAGGTTCGAGGAAACGCATGTGGACTCAATTTCCCTGACTTGTGAGGATTGCAGTGCCACAGTCATTATCTGGAATAATTGTTGGACCATGCGTCATTAGCTTTTTGGTTGTTTTTCAATCAAATTGATTGCTGAATACTGTTCTATCGCTCAGGACCAGTTGGTTTTCTACCAAAGACGACAATGAAAATCAATCGGAGTTTAAAGTTCTTTAAAAAATCTCGCCAACTTCTGAAAGTAGTACAAGCAATGCAAGCAATGAAAAGTACAACAAGAATCGACAACAAAACTTTCTCTAATTGTGTTGTCCACGCCATTCATCCGGTTTTTAAAACAACATTCTAACTCGCAAAGGCTAGAAATTTCATATTCCACTATATCGATTGTAAAAAATACGATTTTCAACATTTAACAATGTAAGATATGAAAGATTTTCTATTTGTGGCATGTCAATTTAGTGTTTGTTTGTACTTTATTGACATCAATGCTATCATAATCCCGCTGTATGTATATAAACTAATGACTGAGAGTTTCTTGGTACATATAAGTTCATGATAAGACCCAAGATAAGTCACGAAAGTGTGTAATCTTTCTTGTTGTGGAATAATAATACTACTAACTAATAACTTAATTTCATCAGCAAAATGTACAAATTCGCAATTCTTTTAATTGGTAAGTATTGAATACCTTATATTTTTTAAAATGTTATTTTCAGTGGCTTTGTGCAAACTACTATCTAATTTTAACTTATTGTCATAAAAAATAAAAATATTTCGGACTTTAGAACTGCAACATGATTCAAGAAAAGGCCAAGGGTCGCCAAGGCACGTTTTCAGCCCACTGCAAGAATTTGACTTAATTAAAAGTGGCTGATATCTATTATTAAATATCGTTTGTATTGCAAAATGTTTATAAAAAGAAAATCCAACAATTTAATTAGTTTCAAAGCGTTCACAAGGCACATAAAAATAGCTTTAAATGTGAAAATTCTAAAAGATTCAAAATTTGACACATTTTTTTCTAATTTGATATAGATCGCCAAAAAATTCGAAACCAAATTTTGCACAAGTACAAGTATAGTGTAGAATACTCATGTGAGAGATCAAAAGTGCACAGTTCAAAGAGACAAGACAAATAAAAAACAAACTAACAGAAACATTGTAAAACGAAAACAAACAGAACAAACGCTTGGAATCCACGACAGGAGTGTTATCAGGTGCTCATGAAGAGTAATATTAAGTAAAATATCTTCATGATGTTTTTTGTGCGCTTACATAATTTTTATTACAAAACACGCCCAAAAATGGTATGTTTAATTAAAAGTGACATTAAAGTTGAAAAATGCCCGGTTGTTTTGTCGAAATAACAATTGTATAATAATAAGATACATTTATGAATTACTTAAAGACGTATATTGAACAGCATTTTCATAAAAACTTATTTTTTGGCATAAAATAAAAAACTTGGGCCAAATATTGGGCTTTCCGTACTTACTCCTTTAAATTATTAATAATACACAATAAAGCATACAAATGATTAAAATTATCTCCCATAGAATTTGATATGACTTGGAATAGAAAAAAGGGGGGATCAGAATTACTGCCTTTGGAGCACTGTATTGAAGTCGAATTACATACTGTCCAGTCAATGTAAGTAATAACAATTAAAATGAACCTTTCATCATATAACAACATTTTAAAAAGTTACCGTCATTTTTCACCTTAGTTTTAGATATAACACAAGCAGCAACATTACAAGAATTATGTAAGGAGATATTAACGTTCGACTGTACAAAGTTCACTGTAGACAGTGACGAAACTGTTTGTGATACCAAAGGAAATGCATATCGGAATTTGTAAGTAAATCTCGTTTGTAGACTAAGTATTGTGAGTTTTACTAAATGGATCTATTTAAAGCAACCTAACACGCAGTCAGATAAAAGCAATGCAATACAATTAGTTGACTCGTTTAAACATTTAAACAGTAACGAGTTAGGTAAATCTTCTTAAAGGGTTAGCTACTGTCTGTTAGCTTCGTAAAATGCCTTTTTTAAATTAAAGGCGTTACCAGTTTTTAATCTCGATAACATTTTTCAAAAAGATGTATCTTGGTGAGTCTTAACAGAAACTTTTTATAAGAATCAGAAGCGAAAAGAAATGTCACTATGGTCCAATAGAAGAACATATAACTTATATTGTAAAATTTTAAAATTTCTTTCTCATCTTCCTGCAACAGTTTCGTACAGAAAACAAGAAAAATAAATAGAGACCCTTATGCTGCCTGTGCAGCTAGCTTTACCGTTGGTTCGAAAATAAAGGCAAATCAGTAAAAATTTCAATCCTTTAATTCCCAAACTCTGTGAGTGGTAAAATTGTGGTGGTTAGCCCAAATAACTCCGGTTTTGTTCGTCTTAATTACTGGCGGTCATTCAACTTCTGCTGATTGAAGGAGATCGATCACGATAAGGGATATAAACTTATTACAACATGTGCGTATAAGTTTTCTGTAAATTACTCCGATAAGCGAAGACCGAAACACTATAAATTTAACGCATTAATAATGAACTGGTTCCAGCACATCTTTCATTCAGAATACCTTCAAATTACAACAGGCAAGATCTAATGGAAACAAAAGTAAAAGAGTAGAAAATCTCAGACACCCGAGGATAAGATTTCCGTCCTTTCATAAGTTTTACTACGACCGAGAATGATAGAAACTTATATCAAACTGATTATAAACGGTTGCCTCATTTTATGCAAGTACTGAAGTGCTGACTTTAAGCAGCACTGACGTGCAGTCAAGTTGTGGTTGATTAACGTATCCAAATATGTCTCTGAATTTTACCAGTTCAATACCCCTCATACATGTAGAAGTTAATCATGTTAAAAACTTGTAGAATCGCCATTCAGTATCGTATCGTACTGAAATCTGTCGCTAGAGGAAGATATTGCCGAGTTTTATGATTAATTTATATTTTAACCGACATAAAAGCAGAGCAACTTACAAGTATAAAGACATTATCAGTAACAAATAATAGTGCACTACTTTAGTCATTTAAGAGTTCACTACTGGGGGTGATACCCTCGTGAATGTTAATGTTGGACTAGCAGTGTATCTACTAAGTCTGTTATAAGAAAATGTTCAGGTGTTGTTGCTTTTTTAATTGTTGGCTTTTCTGTTATCAACTTTTGTCAGTGTTTTAAGGTGCCAAAAACAAAAAATGAATAAAACCATATATGAAAAAACCAAATTAAATAAACCGATTTAAAAGACAAACTGATAGTTATTAGCACTTTTCACGCCATTCTGCTGGTTTTTAAACTACATGCTCATAAGAGCCTGTAATCGCTCACATATCTCAAAGTTGCCTCGAAAAAAGCCTTGTATTTAAACTTTGTGCACAATACCCTAAGAAACAATCATACAAAGTAACTAAATCCTTTTAATAGTTTAAGAGGAGACGATTTTTAAAACTAAAACTTCAAAATTAGCCAAAAACGTCAAATATGGCAATAACTCCAACAAGAGTTAATGAATTGCCGTGAAAATTTACCACAGATAGACTTCATCATGCTGAACACTTTAATCCTTAGTCAGAATTTAGCTAAAATTAATGGTTTTTATAAATATATGCGAAAATCTTTTGTCTGACCCCTATGTTCAATCTTTAGTAACGACATCCATATATTTTAAACAGAACAAAAATCCAAACATAAACTTCGTGCAGGATTCAAAATGAAACAAACATACAGAGTTTCATCTAAATCCACCTAGTTGTTTGAGAGGAGAGAAGGTTTAAAGTATAACTTCAAAATCAGCTAAAAATGTCCAACAAGGGCAATAACTCCAACAAAATTTAAGGAATTTCCTTAAAATTTCACCACCAATAGATTTAATCATGCTGAACACTTTTATCCTCTGTTTTGGCTAAAATTAATGGTTTCTGAGATATGTGCGAAAATCTTCTGTCTGAACCCTATGGTCTTTTTTAAGTAGCAGTGGCCATCTTGGTAGGATTTTTAGGATGCCGAACATAACTTTAAAAGGGGACCACCCAAGGACCATTCCGCAAAAGTTTGGTATCAATTTGCACAGGAAAAGATATTTAAAGGAAATTTTACGACGACGGACGATGAACGCAAAGTAATGGCAAAAGCTGACATGACTATTTGGATTAGGTAAGCTAAAAAGTGATTATCAAGTTAGTTTAAGTATACGACCTTTATTATTTATTCCAAAAAATATGTCAAATATCAGGTTTTATGTAGTTCATATATAATTATTTAAAAGTATTTGGTTGGATAAATTAATACACATTGTCTATCCTATTACAAGAAGTCTTTACTGTTTTTTAATTATTAGTAACAGGACAGACAATAGCATGATAGACAAAATATATGTTTATTGATTCTTGCGATATAATGACTACCTTGCATTTGTTGTGTATTATTTTTATATATATAAACCGTTTTCTGTTGCTAAAAAGTTAAAAAGCCTTTAGATGATGTCTACTTGCAAATGCAGAATTTTGTTGGTTACATGATAGACATTTTAAAAAGGTACGCTTGCAATTAGACCTTATTTTCCCGTAATATCTTCCTGGTCATTTCTTATAAAGTTGTAAGATTTTGGTTGTCATTTTAGGGTCGTTGTGTATTTACGATGTTATCAGGAACAGTGCCCTGTTTACAGCGAGAATGTTTTGCTTTGCTAAATTTGTATCGGTTAATTGATAGACACAGACTTCATCGACGCCAACATAATTTCAAATTTCACAGGCAAAGATCCATTTATCTCCAAGAAGTTTCTTTCTGAGTAAAACTCAAATAATACAGAAAAAAATGATAGACTTTGTCATATTAGGGTATATGAAAAAAAATTTAAAACATTAAACGCAAATCTGGTTTTCACACTCGGGACATTCATAAATTGCCAATTTTATGACCTAAAACAATAATTAATCAAAATTCTAGGAATAGATAATACTTATTTTTACGAACCAATTCAAAAATAATGCGAACTTTCAGATAAAAAACAAAAGCAAGCTAACATGCCTGCATTTTTCTTCGACAAAGGTGGACAGAAAACTCGACTTTTTTTTTAAATTTACCTTTACCAAATTTTCGTTTTCTTTATTGAATTAAAATGCACACCTAACGTTTCAAATGTTATTTTTACAAATGCTCCCAGCAGCTTCATTACCCTATGAACTGAACTTTTAATAGAGCGCAATTTACCTGGGTTTTCCATCAAAATGAAGCATTGCTACTTTAAGGGAAATATGGCGCAAACGACAGATGGCTTTAAAATGTTTTATGAGAAACCAATACTCAAAATAGTAATTTTGAAAACTATAATACGGCACACATAAGCTTAAGTCACTATGGTGATCGCGTAAATATAAAAAAAATGTCACACATATTTTAATGTTACTATGGAGATTCTGTAAAATAAAAATGTCGCACACATGCTACTGTCACTATGGTATTTTGTAAAATAAAATTGTCACCCAAATGATTGTGTCATTTAGGAGATTCAATAAAATGAAAATGTTGCATACATGTTTATGTCACTAAAGGGGGTATTCCTCAAATGGTAACGTTTTATATGTCACCCATTCCTTAGACACCAACATCAATATTTCAAAAGATTATGTTTTTTACAACTTTCCAGATGTTTTTATAAGTATTTCTCTGTAAAAAATAATTAATGAAGTTGAAAAATTGCAACATTTTATCACTTTTTGATAAGAAAGAAAGTAAATTTTGGGGTAATATCATTTAGATTTTTAATAAGAATAGAGAAAATTGATTACAGCATTTTGTTATTTTTTATTTAAAAAGGTATTTTGTTAATGGAAATGATTATTGAAACATACTTATCGAGATACAGAGTTTCAAGGAAATTCCATTAAATATCAGGGAGAATAACAGTACTACCAACTCGAGAAATAATGAAAATAATTATCGAAGTCAGAAAACCAATGTTTAATAAAAATAGCGAATTTTGGTATGATATATGAAAATTTCAAGGAGTTACTACTCATCAATAGCATTAGAACCATGTTTATTCTAGACCTTAGGGGACGTTTATATTCCCTTTTCCCTAATATTAACTATAACTGAGACTATAAATAATTTGATTGTAATCTCAGATAAAATACCCTTTAAATAATTCTGTGTTTTTATGTTAACAATCTTTCACTGAATAAACATACCCGAGACGAGGGCCGACATCGTTGAAGTATCCTTGCCTGTGACGTAGCGAAGCCTCGGTTATAAGATTGTCCTATGAAATAAACAAATGCGGTTAAATATTGGAAGCTTGAAAACCCAAAGGATTAACTAAACCCATTCGATTTGATTACAAAAAGCGAGGTTATAAAACATAGAAAGACTAGAGAATGGACTTCAAAGACGTCAGTGATATCCTCGTTGTTCTGGATGTCAAGGTTAATACTTAACAGAAAATGAGATTAAGGAAGAATATTTATCTAGGCTAGAGAAATAGTAATAGACTTGTCATAGACTTTATTAATGCCTACAAAAAATTAATTCAAAACGTTTGCTGGAATATCCTCCCGTGCAGCCCACAAACTTTTTTGACGGCTAAAGCCTCCCATTGTTAACAAAAAAGGTTGTTAAGCCACATTTTATGTCCAAGAATTTGGCAAAAATATAACAAGTGGCCTATTCCGATTATTTGATTTTTTCGTATTGAATAATGTTAATAAAAAGAAAATCCAACATGATTTTTAGTTTAATGGGTTGTACAACGGTCAAATGCCACATAGACTTGCTTCAAATATGAAAATACTAAAAATATAATTACTTTGCTACAACATTTGATACAATTTTGTCGATTTCAATATTGATCGCACAAAAACATCACACCTAAACTTTTCACACTAAAATTGTATCAAGTACAAATGCTTTGTTAAAATATCTTTCCTGTTTTGGTGCGTTTATCTGTTTATATCTATTTTGAACAAAACATCTCAAAAATTTGTATTTCTACAGAAAATGTAATATTTGTTTTCAATTAGTCAAATATAACCTGTTGTATTTGTCGAAACGACGAAAAGTATATACTAATAAGTAATAAATTACTAAAAGACGGCCATTAAACAGCATTTTCACAACAATTTATTTTTGTGTCACAAAATCTAAAATTTGAGCCAAATATTTGGCTTAACCATGTTAACGTATATATTCCTTGTGGAACGCATTTGTGATTTGCGGGTCTTTTACAACCCTCAAGCTTGTTTTTGAAGATTTTAGATTATAGCCATTCTTAATATTAATATGCAGATGTGAATATGTTCCTATATATAAAGGTAGATATGTAATATTATTAGAAAGGGTTATATTTTGCCCTTCAAAACATGTCTACTTAAGCTTTGACAAGAAAGTTATGATAAAAATAGTAACCCTATCCCAACAGATAAAAAAATTCAAAATGCTTACAAAAGGATATGTTGTCATCACTACAGAAATTTTACGGTCGACACCACAATCGTGTCGGCCGGTATGGAATATCCGTTTCACAGATGAAGACGTGTTTTTCTGTGAAGTTGCGGAGTAAACTAAAACAGGTTGTTCGCTTTCTCCACAGGGAGGTTGTGATCCCATGAAACATATCCCTATACCATGAAATGACTAATACCGGAAAGGAAAAAGGACAATGCGACGGGTTTCTTTAAAGTGGCAGGAACTGCTTACCCTTCCGGACTACCTGAATTTACCCCAATTATTTGGTGGGTCTGCAGTGTTCACAGTTGTATATTTTGAGTTTTATATGTATATATGCCAATTTCCGTCTTGGTCGTGTTCTCGTGATTGTCGTGTCTGTCGACTTCCCCCCCTTTTGTCTGACCCTTGGGTTTTCTTTCGTACCCTGTTTGCCTGTCAAGTATCATAAATTTACCTATGCGACTTTATATCCAGATTTTTTATGTTTCTTTATATATATCTAATTACTTTGTTGTGTTTTGTTGCCCTAATATTGTTTCTTTTGCCCGTTATAGTGTTCAAATTACCGAAAACCTCCATTTTGAAAATTGCGGAATTTTCCCTTTTTTCTCTCGATATTTTGAATATGCTCGACATTTATTTGGATTGCACACATCGAAAACCATTTGGAAAATACAAACAAAGTCTTGTCAATTTTTAGAATTAAAGCTTAACTTAAAAAACTCGAAACTCGGTTCGTTTTTGTACCGACAAAGACACCAACATTGTGGTCCTGGTGTGTCGTAAATAAATATACTACATGGAGTACTTCCACAGATAAGCTTAAGGGCCTTCCTGAACATTTGAAAGTCGCTACCATATATTGGTTGCCTGAATTACACAAAAAACTTTTCAAGTTCCGTTTTATCTCAGCGTTCAGTAAGTGTGCTACTACTAAACTTTTTGTCATTTTGACTTGAACTCTATCTAAATTGAAAGACCTTCTCATGGATTACTGATAAAAAGCTAACGAAAATAATGGTATTAACTATTTTTGGAATGAAAAATTCACTGGAAGATTAAGATTACAGGCTTTCGAAAAACCTTTTGAAACAGTTGATAGTTATAATTTCTCTGCTCTTTATACTACACTTCCACATTATATTAGTAAACAGATATTCTCGTATTAGGTTGGAAGATGTTTCGATAAAACAAATCATAAGTACATTTGCTGTAGTGAAGAAATGTCATTTTTCTGTGATGAAAAGAACAAATATAAAAGATATACTTACTGGACCTGTGAGGAGATGATTGATTCTGTTTTTTTTTTCTTCTCGATAACATTTTTATCCGTTTTGACATTTAGATTTATATATAGGTCGTAGGAATTCCAATTGGCACAGATTGTGCTCCTAATAATATCAGAAATGTTTCTTTACTGTTATGGATCTCAAATTATGGCCAAACTTCACAAGGATCCTTCTAGATCTAATTTGATAAACAAATTAAACAATACTCGCCGCTACCTTGATGATATTTTGTCCGTTAATAATTTCTATAAATACACTACCGAGATTTATCCAACGGAATTTAATTTTGCCTATTTCCGGACTTAGATGTGTATATATCTCAAGGTAAAACGTCACGTCAAACAAAATTAACAAGAGGGACGATTTCTCATTGATGTTGAAGCTCCTTTTGCTCCTTCATGCCATGTATATATTTCTCAGCCTTTTCGTTATGCCCGTTTATGCCCGTGTTCTTAGCAACGTTTCAGATTTTAATGAACGCAATCTCTGTATAACTGACAAATAATAGAGTCAAGAATTTCGTTACCAAAATTTGATTAAAACATTTACTAAATTCTTTCATAAATATAAAGATTTGGTACGGAAACGTGGTAAGTAAAGCTAAAAAATTTAAGCATAATCCACATGGTCTTAAAACTCATCTTCATAAACTTTTCCGTAAAGGATATCGTCATAGCATTATTATTAAATCGTTAAATATAGTTATATTGGTATAATATGACTTTCTTGTTAATAGCTTAATACGGAAGTAAACATTTTGTATTTGTTATAACATCTACTACTACCTGTCGATATATCTTTATATCTTTATATTGGCATTTTAACAACCCATGTTTTCTTTGACTTCTAGTGATATTTAAGCATTAAATCCAATTGAACGAGTTTTTATTGACACCATAGTGTTTTCCGATCGGTTGCTTTTAGATTTTGAACTAGCAGACAGCAACTGCGATTACCCTTTCGAGGTCGATACTTTTGTTGTATTATGTATTAGTTTTCATTGTATTTGTTGTTTTTCAGTATCTATCTCAAGTGTTAAATCCATTTCAACCAATTTTTTAGTGTGTTTTTTGCTGTTTTGTCACACCACTGTCCCTGGTTAGGGGGAGGTTCCAACCGAGTCACTTACTTCATGTTCCAGTCTCAAGCCAGGAACCTGTAGCCCAGTGGTTATTCATGTTTAATTAGCAATTAATTGTTATTTGTTCACCATTTTTTAATACATTGGGTTGATTGTCATCTTTTATAAAAAGATTTTTATTTTGTATTTCGAGGCCTCTTACAGCTTCCGTTATGGTATGGACTAATTATTGAAGGCTGTAATGGGACCTGTAGAAGTTTAAATTCGACTGCCATTTGGTGGATGGCTGTCTCATGGACATTCGTGCCGCATCTCCTTTTTTATATATGAGTTCTTATATGGCTATCAACTGATTCTTATTTAAGTAAAGACATATACATGGCATCGACTGCGCTCAATTTGTCAATTGATTGGCAATTTTAGTGAAAATACTACCCCTTCAACACTTTTTTTTTTAAATTAGTTAGCCAAACAGCAACCCATATGTGTAAAAGAAACAATAAATTTAGCTTTAAATAATGTAAATTATTTTTTAATTATAATATTAAGCATTTCTTATCATGTTCACGCCATTCCCTTTCGAATAAATGCCTTGATCTAGGAAAATGGGTGATTAACAAATTTTAAATTTCTGTTAAATTTCAGTTTACGCAATATTTTAAAAGGTTAAGAGGTTTCTGTTGGTAAAGGTAATACTTCATTTTACAAATAAAATATTTATAGATTTTATTTAGTAAAAATATTTATTACACTGTGTTGTAAACGTTTGTAGGTTAATAGGATCACCCTTTTAACAAATGAATGAGCTTAAATGTAGTTGTTGACCCATATTTTGTGGTATTCAAGTCCAGTGTAGTTCAAAGAGACAAGACAAACTTGAAACAAACTAAAAGATAGAACGTAAACAAAAATAACAAAACTTGGAATCCACGTTTTTTTAAACATCTGTAAAAGGGTGGCTCATTTCTTGAGTTTTCTATTGATATAGCTCGTGCAACTGGTAATAATTTCTTAATTACAAAACTGGCAAACGCATCAGACTTTTTGACAAATACCTTACTGGAATTTCGACTGTGTTAAAAAATACAAAATTACCAGTGTTAAATAAATATGGAAAATTTATGGCTTTTGTTCATTTCAAGGAGTTACCTTTCATCAGTAGCATTAGAACCAAAACATAGGAAGTCAAAGATTCAAATATTGCAGAAGAGGCAATCAAGTCCAAACAAATCGAAATGGGAAGCCAAATCCGACGGCAGGGACAACTATTAAGTAAATTTGACTTATAGTGAAATTTGTTGTTTCTTTTTCACACATTGGTTCTAAATAAATTAAGGCAAAAAGTACTATTTTCTTAAAATTGCTAATAGAAATTACTTTATAATTGACAAATTGGGCTCGTTCGATGCCTTGTATAAGTTTATACTTAATTAAATCATCAGTTTATAGCCATATAAGAAATCAAATGTTGAAAATACAAAAACTACGAGAAAAATGAGAAAACTCTGCAATTTTCAAAATCGAGGTTTTTTGTCATTTGAACTCCATAAAGGGCAAGAAAAGGACAACAAAACAGAACAAGAAATCAAATGTATTAGGGAGAAAAGCCGGATATGAAGTCACATAGGCAAAGATGTGATAGTTGACATACAAAACACTTGGAATTTTGACAAATATCTGCTTATTTAGGGCTACTATTTTTGTCACAACTTTCTATTTATAGACTTGACCTGTTATAGAAAGGCAATATAAAGACCTTTCTAATGAAACCCAACATGTCTACGTTATGGCTAAAAATATACAACGGGACTATAAAAAATCACCAAATCACCACTGCGTTCCAAAATTTGAGAGCAAATCACGTTATTTCATTTTTTTAAGCGTCCTAATGGCACTTTAGACATAATTTAAATCTAACTAACAATATCTATATTCACACTGCTAAAATTCCCCATTCAAAGTGCGCAAGCTGTCCAGTTTTGTCATTTTACTTTGTAAGAAAAAAGTAAATGCTGGCTGATATCGTCATTAGCATGTTATTGCTTTTCATCTTTTACGAAACGAAAGACGATAGATGTTATTAACCATAGATTCTAAAATTGCAGGCAGGCATATGTAACATTTAAAAGTGACTACAAGGAATTCGAAGATTCCATAAGGGCAAACAGAAATCGTTAAGTTGGAAGACAAACAAGACCATGGCCAACAAAATGAAACGAAAGACAACCACAGAACACATAACACTACACTAAAACAGTATCTTGCTTATCACTTTTACTTTTGCAATGAAACAGTTTTCGTTTGCTTGTCTATTGGGAACTGCTAACCATGCGGGCTTGGATTAGCCATTTTTTTCAACTTGTTCCCAGGTAAGCCCTGTCAAACGACTTTTTAAGGTTAAACCTGTCTATTATTCTGCCCCCTTTCCTGTTTTCGAGTTAGCCCTATCTGTCGAATTGTAACCCTTTGATTTACCATTTTAACTTTTTTCTCACTTTATCATTTAAGTATTTACATATTTTCAAAATAATGACGATAATAATAATTCTTATGAGAAAATTAAAAAAATAAAAATGTTGATGATTATATTTTCAAAATAATTATTTCAGTTGGTGATTATCAAAATAGGTTGACGAGCGTTCAATAGTAGTAATTCATGGTTCAAATCATCTAAACATCAGTTGCGCTTTTAAATTGGCTGTGAAGAGCGTTTAACAGATGCTGAAAATTGAACCCTATAAATAACCATCATTGCCAGTAAATTAAAAAGCTTCTCAGACAACTTTTGCCAATATTTTTGGTTTGAGTGATATTATACATGTAACTGAAAATGAGATTATGTAAGAATGTCTTGTATGTAAGACCAAAAAATCTACCTTAAACTTTGCATAATCTTTGATTAATTATCCCAAATTTTTCGCATTTCATACAAGTTTCACCGTTACATCAGTCTACGTTACACCAACTAACAACTCTTGACCTAATTTGGTTTATATAAGACTTGTGATAAAAGAAAAGAATATTTATCAATTTTTATCGTCACGTTTATTTACTCTTGGTTTTATCTGACATCCCCTGAAAAACCATTGAATGTGAAATCTGAATTAGTAATAAATATTCAGTTCATGCGCGTCAGCAGCCTCGATCTGTCATTTTTCTGCGTTTTAAGAAAAAAAAATCAAATAGAATATGTCCATGGGTCACAGATGCCCCTACCTTAGGTTAAATACCCCAACAACTCCCACAGCCTAACATATCTGTGAAAAAACCCAACTCAAGAATTTCATTGATGGTTTTATTGACCAGAAACCATTTTTCGGGACGTACGACCGTATAGCTCTGTCGACGAGATTAACATCTAACATCTAACCCGAACGTCTACCCCTTGCCGCTTTCGTAAAATTTAACAGTTCTATATCATTACCTGCACCTACTCTAAATTTATACGCTTCTTATCTTCTTTAATTTGAAACGAAGAGGACGTCGTCGTAGTTGAAATGGAGTGATATAAAAAGCTCAATTAGATTCAGAAGACCTTTGAAATAATAGTAAATTGTGGAACACGCAGTCTAAATGGCTAAACAATGGACTACCTGAATAAGATTCCCCTATTTTTCTATTTGTAATTTAATAAGGCATTACATTTTCTCTTTTATAATATTATGAAACAATATAAGAAGAACTTGATAATCCTTTGAAAATTTACAATACATAAATGAAAAGATGTATTTATTGATTATTTTTTATGGAGTGCAGAACAGACATGCGAGACAGAATTGTACTAAAATATCTGTAATAAAGTACGCGATAGTATTTTTGTACTTGCTGTATCTGCGTGACAATACTGAGTGACCTGCCAATGGGTTCTTTAAATAATCGAAGCTATTTTACTCGCTTACCAGTTCGACCTCACTGTTGAAACAATCTTGTTCGACAATAGGTAGTGTTCATCTGAGAGATGGTCCGAATAATAATTTTCATGCTTATCATCGGAGCTATATATGGTTACACCATACGAAGTAAAAATTACGGTAAGATTTTAAATCTAATAACAATTTGGTTTTTACATATAGATTTGGATTAAAATCATTTTCTACATATTATTGTGGATTAAAAACAATTAAATCTTCCAAAAGCTGTGGTAAAAACTGTATGTAGCTGAATTTATAAGACAAAACTAGTTGTTTTCAAGCACGTTTAGTTCAACTTTTAATGTTTTGTCCTGACAACGACGGCATTAAGATTAAAAGTTTTTTGCACAGTGTTTAGACATACAGAATAGGGTTACAATATACATTTATATCGATTACATTGATATGCTGTATACGAATCTTTGACTATCTTTTTTGTTGTTCAGAGCGTATTTCTATAGTTAATAGTGGAGCAGGAGTTGCTTACCCTTCCGGAGCACCTGAACTTACTCTGGTTTTTGTAGGGTTCGTGTTACTCCAGCTTTAGTTTTCAGTGTAGTGTTGTGTTTTCTATGTTTTCTTTTGTTTCATTTTGTTGACCATGGTCTTGTCTGTCTTCCGACTTAACGATTTCTGTCTGCCCCTTTGGTATCTTC
>JAULBM010181415.1:0-17678 GCA_032357055.1 Geukensia granosissima
GTGCTGCGCCCCTCTATTTAAGGCTAGCTGGAACACTGATGAACTTAGTTTAACATAGGACCATAGAGGAAAATCATTAAAAATCTTCATTTATGAAACTACTTGCTCAATTAGAACCAAACTTCGTTGAAATGGTCACTAGGTAGGCCCCTTGAACAGATTTGTATCGAGTGACGCCAAATGCCAACCAAAATTGCCGCCGTAGCCGAACATATTTTAACAGAGTACCCTTTCGGAATATTTTTTCATCTGAAACCACTTGCCCAATTAGAACCATTAGAACCAAACTTTGGCTGAATGGTTACTAGGCGCGTCTTTTTCAGAAATGTATACGAAGACGCCGCCAACCAACCAAGAAGGCCGCCATGACCGATCAAAGTCATTGAAATCTTGCATAAACTACTCAGTACTTGATTTATTATATTGAATTAAATGATTAAAATTTTAATGTCTGCTTGCCAATGGCAACTGTTTTCCAGTTAAGAGATTTAACTCTCCTGGGGCTTCTGGTTATACTTCATGTATGTTGCTGTAGTAATATTTGTATCAGTTTTGTTTCATATATAATGTGCAGTTAGAATTATGTTAAAAAGTGGCATATAAGTCATCTTATATGCCGCTTATTCATCTATGCGGTTTAGTACACGTTTAAAGCATCTTAGAAATAGCTCAAAATGGGATAAAACCAGTAATAAATGTGGTCACTATTGCGCACATATACCACAGCTAGGTTTTATGCAGTTTCTTACGTTTGACGCAATTTATAGCATCGATAAAAAATAGATGGTTTTATCAATGATTAAGTTTTACTCAAACATTGTATTTAAATAAATAGCAAAAATATACAGTTCGCCAAAAGTTAAGCATCACCTTGGTTTTAATAATATTCATTTATTTTTTTTGGACAGACTAAAAATGGTTTAGACGTTTAATTTGCTGGTAAACCTTAATTTCTTTATAAAAAATGAATCAACGACCTTTATTAAATCAGGGATCCGAATTGACAAAGGACATTTAGGGTACATACTGACCAAATCAAAAAAAAGGGGAAAAATCAACAACTCAAAAGACGAAAGTTTCACTTTGAGATCTTTTTTACACTCTTTTCAAAATGATGCAAGTATAACTTTTACTCACATGAATTATGAGTACATAAACTTCAATTTAACGTAAACATCTTTAGTATCTAGTATAAACTCTGCGCTTCCGGTATAAATGTTCAACATGCCTCCTCATTATCCTGACCAAACGCCGAAGCCTATACTGTGGAAACCTCTGCCATTCGGCGATAAGAGTGATCCGTAATTCATTCAGGTTTTGGCATTTCGGTTGTCGCTGATTGATTTTATGACCGATAAAGTCCCATACATGTTCGATCAAGTCCATGTCGATGGCATGGAGGGCCATGGAAATGTTTCAATGGACTCTGCTTCAATAAAGTCCCTTACAATCCGGACTAGATGTGGCCGAGCGTTGTCATCTTGGAACATTGGTCTGTCTGCAAGTGCATGATTCTCAAAATGATGCAAAACAGTGCTGTCGAAGATGTCATCTCGGTATCTTTGGCCATTCAGGGTACCGTCAATAACCTGTAACGGGAGCTTACAGTCATTTGAAAAGCAGCACAATACGGTTACGCCACCGCCACCGTATGTAGTAGTTCCATTAACAATGTTGCTGTTCAGTGCTGTATTCCATTCCCTCCAAACACGCATTCGACCGTCCACAGTCTTCAACAGGAACCGGCTTTCATCGGACCAATGAATTCGCTTCCTACTCAGTAGGTTCCCGTGACGAATTCTTTTTCAAATAACCATTAAAGGAAAGATGTACGTGTAATCAGTCAAATCAATTTTTTCGTGTATTTTTCATAAAGGAAATGATGGTCAATTTCATGTACATGTATTAAATGTTTACAAAATTGCCTTATAAGAAAAATATATTGGAAAATACTTTGGTGATGCTTAACTTTTGGCGGACTGTTTAGTTGGCGCTTACAAAACTACATTTTCGTAAATATGAGATTTTGTTACTTGTCGGGAACAAAAATGCGATTCGTTTGTTTTAAGAATTAGAACGGATCTTTGTCGAAGTAAGTATTAAAACAATAAAGTTGTGTCAAAGAAAGTATCGAACTGTGTTTATAATTATTTAATTGCAGGTTGAATTTAAAGTTTGACGTTTTAAACGTATTTTTTCCTTTGTTTATTCTTCGGCAGGCCCAATTCTTCAATAACTGGCTCAATTTACCCTTTTAAACAAAAGAAACAATTTCCGGAACGTACCAAACTAGCAATTAGTTAATACTGTTTTTTCTTGATTTTGATTATTCAGATTTGACTATGTTTGTTATTTATTTTAAGAATAGGAAGACCATATTTGCCATTGTTAAGGTAAAACTTAATCATATTATACAGAAGTACAAGAAGAACAGTGACTTTGGTTGTTTCTTATTTTGAAGTCTCTGCAAGACTTTTAGCAATTAGACAGTAGACCTCCACTCTATTTGGCACCGATCATTGATGACACTTGACATTCATCGATAAAAATTACATACTTTGCAATAAATCAGAAAATTACGGCAAAGACTGTCAATCAAAACGCTACAATAATCATTACGCGGAATAACCACAAAACACCATCAAGAACACAAAAAGTATTTAATATAATTTAAAAGACTGCATAAATAGCTTGCTAAAACAGGTTCTAGTGCGTCACTTTAAAATTCTCGTGAATATTGAAAATCTTCCGAGTGAAGGGCAGCAAATATGTTAAATGATTATAATTTCTGGAGAAATGGAATATGTCATGCACGAGTAATACCTATTTTCAACATTTTATTTTACTTTGAATTTCCAATAACATTGACGGTAATTTTAGAACATTCGGATAAAATTCGTGAAAGCCATATGACTCAGGACCAAACTTACAAAACCAACAATTAATTAATTAATGGATTAAGGATTATTTAACTACTACATTAAAGGTTAAGAAATTTTTAAATATGTTACACAGTTGACTCGTTAATGTGTCCTGAATCGATAATCGTTAAAGCGGAAGAAAAGTTATATCATAAGACAACATCAAGAGAAACATTGGACCAACCTTAATGTTAAATCGTCTATTAGACCAGGGTGTTGTTCTAAAGCTGACTGGAACTCATCAAATGTGATAGTCCCACTGTTGTCAACGTCAGCTTCTTTAAAAAGTACTTCGGTAAGATCCTCTAAATCTTCGTTCGATAACTGAAGTGAACTTTCTTCTTTACATGACTTCAAAACTTGTTGCAACTCGTACTGGTCAATGTTTCCATCCCCTAAAATTCGTTTCTCTGGATTTGTAAGATTTGTCTCCCTTATAGGACGGTATATCGATATAGTTATAAAGGTGAAATTTAGGGTTTTTTAAATTTAAATTAAGCTACAATAAAATGCAAATATATCAATTATTTTGTTTATTTTATCAGTACGTACCAGACTATTTTTTTCTCTCGACACATATGTTGGATTTTTTTAGATACCAATCCCGCATTGGAGACAACTCTTACAAAAACACACGAATAACGGCTACATCCAGATTTACGAAAAATTAGAAATCGTTAAACATTTCAATTCAAGAAATGACAGTTAAAACAAACTTCACACGAAGGCATGCAATTTAAACATATAAGCACCAATCCACCATAGAGTCGTGCAAATTCTGCGAAAAACGATATGCTCAAAAATAATACAGCTGTTTAATATTGATATTTTACGGTACACTCAGAAATAATCAGTCATTTTCTGGGAAAATGCTTTCGTATAAAATAGGACCTAAAACCCTAACAGGTGCAAAATACAATACAAAATTAAGAGTTATCTGTTTTGAACAACACTATTATTATTTCCAAAGTCTTCAAAATCATGGTTCTTAAATTCGGCAATGTAAAGTTTTGACTTCCTTTTGGACTTTTAAACATGCTATTTTACGGATGCAAATAATAACTTAACAGGTAGGGATTTCTTAAAGTCTAACCACAGCATGTGTTTGTTAACTTATTTGTTTTAAAAATATAATTTTGTCAAATTAAAGCCGCTAACAATTTAGTTTTAATGAAGACCGTAATTCAAAAGGTATTGCGTTTGTTGGGGTTCAGAATATATTCTGACACATTAAAAGCATTCTTGATTTTACAACATACCATCTAAATCAAACACTTCAAACAGAAATTGAAGTTTTTGTAAGTATGTGCCATTCTTTAATAAATGTAGACAATTGACTAATTCTCCGCACTGTAGATCACCACTGCCGTCGGTGTCAAACAAGGCAAAAAATCGGTCAGCAAAAAACGACTGTAAAGAGAAAAAAACCCTGACCTCTGTTTTGACATTGCATTTACATAATAGATGAACCAAAGATATCTTTTGGAACTATCTAATAATCTAATCATTACTTGGAAATTTTTCGGTTGCCATCATGATTTGGTAGACCCGTTCAAATATATATTTCATAAACGCTAATGGTAATATTCTACTGTCGAATTTGTTCTACGACTTACATCGATTGTTACTAAACTTAAGTATTTGACTAATGAATTCCAAGATAGGTGATATAAATGGAACATAAGTTGCCCTTCCGAGGCACCTGAAATGATAATTATTTTGTTAGTTTCTTGTTACCCCAGCTTTAGTATTAAGTGTACTGTTTATGTACTATGCTTGACTGTCGATTCGTTTTATTGGCCACCTGTCGTCTGACTTAACGATTTCTGTCTGCTGCTTAGTATCTTTAAATTATTTTATTGTTTGTTTGTTTGATTGGGGTTAAACGCCACTTTCAACAATATCTCAGTCATATCGCGTCAGTTTTACTGGTGGAGGAAGCCGGAGTACCCGGAGAGAACCACCGACCTTTGGCAGGTAACTGACAAACCTTATCACGTGCTATGCGTGTTAAACGCAATCCGTTTTTGTATGGCACAAACTAAGGCGCGAACTCACGCGGTATAGGTGATAGGATACAGTGATCTGTCAAATTCTTTTTAAATAGTTCACTGAAGCAATCAGGTTGTACTGGATTTTAAAACAGTTAACATGATTAATAATGCGATTCATTCCGGTGTTTGTGTTACAAAAAGAGATGACTAGTAAGCAATTCTTGTGCCAATAGGAGCATATTGTACTAGTCTTGTGTACTTTAGTCCAATATTGACTTTAGTTAGTTCATCGTTATTCGATAAGAAGTTTTTTGCTATCAATGCAGTCTCTCTAATAGACGTTTAAAATAATTTCTTGCTCCTCATCTGAATGAATCTTATTGACCAATCAGGACGGTGTTTTCAGTGCAGGGAGTACTTCTATAGCGGAGATGCAATTTGCAAAATCGTTAAGGATTTCATCATGAAATCACTTATTTTTGTAAATAAAAGTAATTAAGAATTAAATATTGACTGATAATGAAATGAATAATTTCCAATATGATTTAGAATAACATATACCAGGTTTTCATGGAAAGCGTATTTTACTTGTTAAATGACAATCTCCTATGCAAATTTTAAAGAAATTAAATGCGTTGTCTGCTTGGTTAAATTCAAGACTTCTTAATGTTTCCTAATTAAAACTTCATGAATCACAGAATCCGACAGAAAAAATAAAATGTCCTATCGGCTTATATCTCGTGCATCTTACTCGATAATTCTACCTAGTTTAAATTGATAAAATCGCAAGTATTAACTTAAATTTTTTTAATGTATTCTGATGTATACTTACCGTCTTAAGACCCAATGCTTTCTTGAAGTGGGTTTTGCACAATTTTCCATCGTCTGAGAACTTTTGAAACTGAGTATTTACCCATTTTATCCACTCGACTTGATCACTAAAACTAAAGTTAACAGAAAAGCAAGAAATTATATTCTCTTTTGAAAAATGAATTTTAGAATCAGTTCAACTTTCGAGTAATTTTAGCATTAAATTTCGATTTCTGTATGATAGAATTGTTTTACCCCGAACATACCAATTGTATGTTTTTGCATAAACAAAATTTTTTTCTTAATCCCGTTATCTGTCAACGGTTTTTATATATTTTGCAAAAATATTACCCTCCGAAAATCAAGTCAACTTCATGAATATCATATAATGTTCTTGGTACTATTCATCAAGCGGCAGTAAAGAATGCATGTATATAATTTAAATAAACGTAACCTTTTGTAAGATTTGTTAAGATTTTTTATAAAGACTTTGTCCCTTTTCATTTTCAGGTGGCTCTGTATGAAGTCAGTCTTATACAACAGTTTGTTGGAAAACACTTTGCCATACATTACAAAAATAATGATAAGAAATCAGACATTCTTCAAAGTCGTCGTCAGAATCTTTATTATTACAAATCAGAGTGGTTAATAACAACATAAGTTTTGTCCCTTCTATAATCAAATATCTTTACCTGCGGTGGTTATTTGTTAGCTAAACAAAGGTGGACCAAAGATTTTTTATTTATTTTGTTAGTTTTGAATTGGGAATATCGGTATAAATTGCGTAGAAATCAAATGGTTTGTTACTTTTTCAATTGAGGGGCACTTGTATATGAGACAATATAACAGATCTTTGACTTCTTTTTCAGAATCCACATTTGTGTTACACGACCCATAAAATAGCTTGTTTCACAACATATCTGACGCTAGTTCTTCTAATGATGAGACAATAATTGTCAGTAATTTTGGAAAGAAGTATTGTGAAACATTTAATAAACATCGCAATTAACTTTGCATATAAGGACACTCATGTAGCCTTGGAATCCAATAATGTAAAGGAAGATCAAATGTTTCCTGGTTGACTAAAATTTTTTTATATGAAGACAGATCTAATAATGATAGTTAAGAGTCCTTCATATGTAAGAATGGATATTCCTTTATCTAGCCGTCTACGCAATGTGTTTTACATCACAATGTTGCTAGGAACTTTGTCAAACATATTTGTCATAAAGTTCAGAAAAGGAATCTTGCTGGCAACACTCGGATAATTAGATAAAACTAATTTAGTTTATGAATTCGTAGGTCGTTTTAACTTGTGTATATAAATATAAACAATATCACAACCTCAATCTATTCTGAATGGGTATCTATTTTCAAGAATTCATATGTATTCTTATCTGGAACTTCCGGATAATGAATTAAGGCACACGGAAATTTGGCATATTTACAAATTTATTTCGTAGATAATATTGCTTAAATTGATTGCGTCAAGATATTTGTTGGCGAATAATAGTATAAAAAACGAACTTTCGTATGGGTCTACTCTCTTAAAACTAACTCAATTGAAAATCTTGTGATTGTCAATATTCAAGATGACTGATGAACGCATGTACATATTTCAATTTGCATTTGGTGTCTCCATACACGATTTAAACAAAGAATGAAGTTAAATATGTCATATAAGCACTCGAAAAAGGCGTAGGTACATTAAAAACCTAACTGGCGCATATTTATGGTTTTGTGACACAAAGTAATTATGAAAATGCTGTTTAATATTACAAAACGTATTCTAATATAATTTTCTTCATTTCAACAAAACGACAGGGCACATTTGACTTTTTCAAAAAAATGTAACCTTTTCTGTAAAAATAACCGCTATTTGGAGTTTAATTGTTCAAAATAGACATGATTGCAAAAAACACATTGAAACATCACGAAGATATTTTAGCTTAATATTTGTACTTGATATATCTTTAATTGTGCAAAGTTTGGTTCTGATGTTTTTGTGCGAGCTATATAAAAATCGACAAAATTATATCAACAATTGTATCAAATTTAGTATTTTCACATTTAAAACAATCTCTATGGCCCATGTGACCGTTGTAGAACCAAATAAATTGAAAAAACCTTTAGATAGAAATTTATTTTTAGTTGAGGTAAGAGACACTAACTTTTATCCTAAAAAAGGAATTTGAAGATACCAAAGAGACAGAAAGAAATCGTTAAGTCGGAAGACCGACAAAGCAATGGCCGGCAAAATAAAACGAACGAGAAAAATAGAACATACAACACTACACTGAAAACTAAAACTGGAGTAACACAACTCTACAAAAACCAGGGTGAGTTTAGGAGCTCCAGAAGAGTAAGCAACTCCTGCTCCACTAGCAGAACCCGTCGTGTTACTCAGTAGACGAAACAGGTATATATTCATTAACGACAGTGGGAGATATCAATTGAAATTTGTGAAATGGATGTTTCGTACCGGTCAACCAAATTATGACACCGGTTGAAACACTACCGGAGTGATGATTCTAATCTTTCCCAGAGAAATCCTTGACTCGGAAGCTTTCTTGTCAGCTGCAAGTCTTTATCAATAAAATCATGATAGGAAGCACAAGCCCTGGAGTAGGGTATCAACTGAGAAATATTCATTTCGTATGCAGGTACGGCTGGAATGCTACTAGACAAGAACGGAAAGTTTACAATCGAAAATCAAATTCATCCCTCTTGTTGTAAAGTTTTTATCTTAACCCGCTCTTTCTGTCAATTTCTAGGTGTAAGTCTAGGTATGAAGTAGAACTTTCTGTTTCTGTAGTATATTTGATTTCAAGTTCAATGGGATAGATGCGGTCAACATAATCACCAAATTTAGAGTTATTCAGTGAAAGAACCCCATCTATATAGCGGAATATAAAACCAAAGATTGATCCAACTTATTTCTCTATTTCTCTGTATGAAGTCAGCTTCCTGCGAATAAAGGAATACATCGGCGAGAAAGGGTAACAGTTGACCTCATTGGAATGTCGAAAGTGTCTTGAAACACGTCCTTAAAACGTTACAAAAATACTAAGTAGTTGGCTGTAAGTGTACATTCTTCAGATCGATCGTGACAAAAAATCAAATCGGTTTGACAGATGACTTTGATTGTGGAAACAAACATCGACATTGTATTAAAATAAAATAAATCCATGTCTGGGTCGGCAATTGAACAATTCGTTTTATGAATTTTTATCTTAGATAGGTCAAATGTTTCATAATGATTGTATTGATTTTAAGATTAATTTCTACATTTTGCTCTTTAATTTAATTTTTTTTTATTTCTTTAAATAAACTAAGATTACTTAAAAATGCTGTTTTGAATTCGTTATCAAACTAATTTTACTTAGTAAATTATCCGGGTGATTAATAACTTACTGTTTTACAATGTTTTGTTATGAAAAGTTCTATAATTTTGTTACTACTTTTTTAATCGGAGCAGGCTGCATTTTTCAGTTGCATTAGAATTTATTCATTTTCACCTGAAATATGTTCCTTTACAGTTTTATAATTTTCAATTTTTTATTTCAATTATAGTCCTAAAAACTTCTTGCAATTGCGAACGCAGTATAACAAAAATCAGAATTTCAATCCTCTCACGTATTTGATTAATTATTTAAATGTTTGTTAGCTTTGCATCCACTTGAGATTAATTAAAGCCTTAAGTCTCCAGAATATTTTTTAATCGGCAACTTTGTTTATTTTCTTTAAATTGCATTGAAAATCTGAACTACACGTACCAGACGCATAAGCGATGACCATGACCATTTCTGTTTTTTTTTGCATTTCCTCGTAAAACTTCAAAATTAATTATTCTTCGAATTTTCTCCGCACCGCTTACTTCTTGACTATAACATAGGATGTAATCAAGAAATTAACCAGCTTTCTTTAAGAGTTCGTACAACGAAAAAGATGCCGTTTTGATTACATTGCAGCTCGCTGATAGGAAGACAGCATAAGCTTTCCAACGGTACCATACATTCATGTGTGCGTCCTTCTGTGCAAGTATTACGCTCTTCAACCCTAAAAATGTTTATGTTATTGCTGCTGAACCCTCTTTTAAGGTTGTTGTTTCTACATGAGCACAACAGTAACCTGGCTCCCAAATATCCGAACATATTAATTTTTTTATAAATAAGTAGTCTTTACTTATTATTTGATGTCATGGTCATGAATATGCGTCTGGCCCCTGTGACTGAACTTAAAAATTACCTGTCAATATCAATGGTGATTTTATTTCCGTATACAGTGGCGGGTTGAACCTTAATTTGTCTGACCATTATAAAAGAATGCTTATGTAGAACTAAACTTGCAAATCTAGACATCCAAGTAAAGCTTTTTATAAATAAAGTCTGCAACAGGATACGGCACTATACCTGAACCATTCAGCAAAGGGCGATTGGTTCATACGGTTATTTGAATGACAAATCTTATAACTTTCGCTTCGGGGAATTCATTATGACCTTACCCGGTGGGTATATAATTAAACTAGGAAGTGTTATAACTACTGCCATGGAGTCACAGATCCTGTCTGACAATGATCAATACATCAAACCCAAAAGTAAATAGATTTCGAAGTTACCTAAGGGACATATATATATTGTTTAGTCAGAAGACACACAAGATTATTGTAATAAAAATTCAACAGACAAGAATTAACATTAGAACAAACAACACTAAAAACTTAAGGTTTAGTATAAGCCATGTATTAGTAAAAGGATAAAAGCAAATTTAGGTAACCTCCCAAAAAACCTATTGATTTCTTTATAAAAAGTAAAAAGTGAATAAACATTTTTAAAAAAAAAAACCTTAGTTAACCCCATTGCATTCTGCGTCCGTATCGGAGATGAAGATTAAGTCATTTTATTCAAATTTTACGGGCATTTTCCGACGTCATCGTGACATCATTTATCTAAAGACAAATGCAATAAAATAATGACTTGAATCTTCTAGTCAGAAAACACAAAGTGCAATTATTTGGCGATGAAACGTCCATGACGTATTTTAGCATAAATAGTTGCCACAATGGTGTACAGTTTAGAAATTATGTCATAATCTTTAAAGTGGGCGATTAAAGGCTTTGTAAATCCTCTAATTAAAGTTAATGTTTCAGGAAAATGCAAAGATATGGGTAAATTTCAGAGCGATTGCATTCCATGGGTGGAACGCCACTCCTGGTGAAAAGCTCTAAATCGTCCAAAATAATTATTCGTGTAAACGTAAACATGGTAAAATAATATCGCTCTTACCTGAATATTATAGTAAAATACACGTTATAAAACATCAAACACAAAGACTATTTCTAATCCACTGATTCCTGACTTGGGCCCAGGCACATGCGATATGTGTTGGGGTTTAACTAGTTTAGTAGGTATCTAACTCTCCCAAACCTGTGATCAAAGTAAAATATCAAAGAAAACAGAAGCAGTAACAAAAGAATTATAAAAAATCAACAAAAAGTCACTGCATCCGACTAGAGATTTTCTGATTTTTAACAGAATTACATGCAAAAAGAAAATACCTATCTAATGAATACTCGCACTTATTAAAAGCAAGCTCAGGATGACAAGACGTCAAGCCTATCAACAACAGATGTTATAAAATTTCCGACGATTTAATACCGCGTTGTCAATAAACGTGAAGAATGTCAAGATGGCATTGGTACAAATGCAGACAAACCGAATTTGTTCTGAATTGTAAATCTTATACGAAGAAGCCGTGAAGAGAAGGAAAGTTAACTATAGAAACAGAAAAATCGTCTCTTTTAATAAAAATGTCCTTTTGTCACGCCATTATCCTAGTTTAGGGGCCGGTTTGAGATCTAACAAACATATTGACCCCCTACATATCTGATTTGCCTGTCGAAACCAGAAACATGTAATCCAGTTTGAACTTATTTGGCTGATAGTTGTTATATTTTAATATCATTACATTTTATATTGGGGTCTTTTAACATTACTTTAGGATGTGGAAATTTATAAGATATTGAAGGCCTTAATTTAACATGTAGATGATTGTACTTTAGGCTGTTTAAAAGACAATCATTCCACATCTTCTTCTTATAGTCATCTGACATTACAACGTTATACATTTATAACGTTATAAAACAAAAGGGAAGGTTAAAGTATTTCTCATTCAAGATTGTACCGATAATTCGCTCTTAATGACATAATAAATTACCTAACTATTACAAAAACCCTATAAAAGGAAGAGAAAATATCACATGTACAATAGCAAAGTTCCACTTAAGTACATGTCTACATAAATCATGTAAGGGGTGATTTAGCTTTGGACAGCTTACATAGTTTTACTTTAATATTATCTGTAAACAAATGCCTAACATTTCTGTCACATTAAGTTGATTCTTTCAGTAGGTCCAAAGAAGAAGATGAAAATTTAAAAACTATAACAGGTGATGACGACGAAAAGAGATGACAAAAGCTTTACATCTATACATGATCTTTATAATCAGGTGAGCTAAAAGCAATTGCTTTTATTTGAAAGAAAAAATCGTGTATGTGTAAATGAAACTGTCTTACTTGAATATTATAATAATGTGTATTGAACACAAAGACAAACCTTTGAGCACAATTCTTGACTTCTTACATGCACATACGACATGTGATAGATTGAACTACTTTAGTATCTACACAACCCTCTCCAATAGAAAAAAAATCAAGGAAAACAAACACAGTAACCAATCAAGCAGGAAGCAGCCCAATCAAACTAGAGAGTACTTTATACAATACATATACTTAACAAAAATAATACACAATGAAGATACATTTTAATGAATGCTTGCGGTTACTGAACATAAGCTTGGGATGAGAGTCCTGATGATAAAATATAAAGCCTCTTTCTCATCCCCTCCCAAAAAACCGCCTAATTAACGTGCGTCCCTTTAATAGGGCTTGTAAATGCTGGCAAAAGAAAAAAAGAGGTTTATGTTCGTACCTAGAATGCATCGGGGTTGGGTGGAAGCGAAGGGCATAAAAGGGGATTTTTGGAGAATGTTATCTCATTGATACTATGCTTATTTATCTTATATGGGCTCAAACTAAAATCCTTAATGTATTTCGCGTCTTAAAAGGTGTTTAAAAACCAAAGTCGCACTCATGAATTAAATTGTTGGTGCATTTAAATCTTTATTTAGCCATTAGCAAATATTTCATCAGATAAGGTTTCTAACGCACATGTTTGTTTGAAGTAAAATCTGCCTTATCTCGTACAAAAAACTTTATACGTTCCTTCCTTTTACATAGATAAAACACATTTTGACATTTAAAATATATAGGTATATAAACTGAAATTATAAACTTTGCTATTATATTATGTAATTAAATTGTAATCATTAATCATTAAATTGGCAACTTTGCACTGTAATTTCGCGATAAAGATATTTAACCCAATCTATAATTTGTAAAACAGCTGTTTATTTTATAATTAATATCATTTAATTAATATGAAAATTGGGTTTTAATTGCATTTTATTTAAAGAAAAAATATAGGCGTATGGTATATGTTATTAAAAATTAACTGACTTGATGGTTTATCATATGTGATGATTTTAATAATGCTGTGGGTGTCTTTAACAGTGACAGGAAGTGCGTTACCCTCCCGGACCACCTAAGGTCAGCCCTAAATTATCCGGGTGATTTATAACTTACTATTTTATAATGATTTGTTATGAAAAGCTATATATAATTTTGTAATAATTTTTTTAAAACGGAACAGGAAACATTTTATCAGTTGCATAAGAATTTAATCATTTTCGCCTGAAACATGTTCCTTTATAGTATTATAAATTCTAATTCAGAATATTTCAATTATTATCCTTAAAACTTCTTGAGATTGCGAACGCAGTATAAAAAAATTGAAATTTAAATCCTCTCACGTATTTGGTTAATTATTAAAATGTTTGTTAGCTTTGTTTCCATTTGAGATTAATTTAAGGTTTAAGTCTCCAAAATATTTTGAATTGGCAACTATGTTTATTTTTTAATTTGTATCAAAAATCTGAACTACATGTAACATACGTATACCTATGACCATGACCATTTTGGACTTTTTTGCATTTCCTCGTAAAATTGCACAATTAATTTGTCTTCTAATTTTGTCCGTACCCCTTATCCCTTATCTCTAACAAGGGATGTAACTTCTAACATTCAAGAAATTAACTCTTAAAGAGCTCGTACAACGTAAAAGCTGCCGTTTTGATAACAGCATTGCGGCTCACTGATAAGAAGACAGCATAAGCTTTCCAACGGTACCATACATTCATGTGTGCGTCCTTCTGTTCAAGTATAACGCTCTATAATTCTCAAAAAGTTTACGTTATTGCTGCAGAACACTCTTTTAAAGTGTTTTTTTTTTTACATGAGCACAACAGTAACCTGGCTCCCAGAAATCCAAACAATTTAATTTTATTATAAATAAGTAGTATTGAATTATCATTTGATGTCATGGTCATGGTTATGCCTCTGACCCCTGTGACTGAACTAAAAAAATTACCTGTCAATATCTATGGTGATTTTGTTTCCGGATACAGTGGCGGGTTGAACCTTAATTTGCCTGACCATTATAATAGAATGCTTATGTAGAACTAAACTTGCAAATGTAGATATCCGTGTAAAACTTTCTATATATAAAGTCTGTAACAGGATATGGCACTATACCTGAACCATTCTGCTAAAGGCGATTGGTTCATACGATTGTTTGAATGACAAATCTTATAACTTTCGCTTCGGGGAATTCATTATGACCCTACCCGTTGGGTATATAATTAAACTAGGAAGTGTTATAACCACTGACATGGAGACACAGATCCTGTCTCACAATGATCAATACATCAAACCCAAAATTAAATAGACTTCGAAGTAACCTAAGAGACAGATATATATAGTTGAGTCAGAAGACACTCAAGATTATTGTTATAAAATTTAACAGACAAGAATTAAATTAGAATAAACAACTCTAAAGAACTTAAAGTTTAAGTATAAACCATTTATTAGTAAAAGGTGTAAGCAAATTTAGGTAACTCCCCAAAAAACTTATTGATTTCTTTATAAAAAGTAAATAGTAAAGTAAGCATTTAGAAAACCTTAGTTAACGCCATAGCATTCTGTGTCCGTATCAGAGATGAAGATTAAGTCATTTTATTCAAATTTTACGGACAATTTCCGACATCATCTTGACATCATTTATCTAAAGACAAATGCAATAAAATAATGACTTGAATCTTCCAGTCAGAAAACTCAAAATACATTAAATTGTTACTTTGCAGCAATGATTGTTATGAAGTCATTAAAGTAATTTATTATTTGTCGATTAAACGTCCATGACTCATTTTAGCATAAACAGTTACCACAGTGGTATACAGTCTAGAAATTATGTAATAATTTTTCAGGTGGGCGATTTAAGGCTTTGAAGATCCTCTTGTTAAAATTAAGGTTTTATGAAAATGCAAAGACATGGGTAAATTTCAGAGCGATTGCACTCCAAGGGTGGAACGCCACTTCTGGTGTAAAGCTCTAAATCGTCAAAATAATTATTCGTGTAAACGTAAAAAAATATCGCTCTTACCAGAATATTATAGAAAATTTACGTTATAAAACATCAAAAATAAAGACAAATCTTATACACTGTTTCCTGACTTGGGCCCAGGCACATGCGATATGTGTTGGGGATAAACTAGTTTAGTAGGTATCTAACTCTCCCAAACATGTGATCAAAGTAAAATATCAAAGAAAACAAAAGCAGTAACAGAAGAATTATAAAAATCAACAGAAAGTCACTGCATCCGACTAGAGATTTTCTGATTTTTAACGGAAAAACGTGCAAAAAGAAAATGCATATCTAATGAATACTCTCACTTACTTAAAGCAAGCTCAGGAATACAAGACAGCAAGCCTCTCAATAATAGGTGTTATAAAATACAGTATGTCCGACGATTTAATACCGCGTTGTCAATAAACGTGAAGAAAGACAAGATGACATTGGTGCAAATACGGACAACCCGATTTTTTTTGTAAATTGTAAACCCAATACGAAGAAGCCATGAAGAAAAGGAAAGTTAACTATAGAAAAAAGATCGTTCCTTTTAAAAATGTCCTTTTGTCACTCCATTATCCTAGTTTTGGAGGAGATTCGAGATCTAACAAGCATATTGAACCCCCGCCACTTATCAGATGTACCTGTCCCTACCAGAAACATGTAATCCAGTTTATAGTTATTTGACTGATAGTTTTATTTGAATAACATCACATTTGATTTTTGTGGCCTTTTAATCTTGCCTCAAGGTGTAGAAATGTATTCAGTTTTAAAGGCTTTAATGCAAGCTGTAGATGTTTGTAATTTAGGCTGTTTAAAAGACCACATCTTCTTTTTATAGTGATCTGACATTACAACAATATGCATTTATAACGTTATAAAACAAAAGAAGGTTAAAGTATTTCTCATTCAAGATTGTACCGATAATTTGCTCTTAATGACATAATAAATTACCTAGGAAAACAAACATAGTAACCGACAAACTAAAAATATCAACCAGAAAGCTGCCAAATCAAACTAGAAAGTACTTTAATTACAATATATATACTTAACAAAAATAATACATAATAAAGATACATTTTAATGAATGCTTGCGGTTACTGAAAACAAGCTTGGGATGAGATTCCTGATGGTTAATCATCAAGGCTCTTTAACCCCCCACCCCCCAAAAAATCGCTTAACAAACGGATGTTCCTTTTAGCAGGACTTGTTCATGCTGACAAAAGAAAAAGAGGTTTATTTTTGTACCCAGAATGCATCGGGGTTAGGTTGAATCGAAGGACATAAAATGGGATTTTAGGAGAATGTTACCTCATTGATACTATGCTGATATATCTTATATGGGCTCAAACTAAAATCCTTAATGTATTTTTCGTCTTAAAAGGTGTTTAAAAAACCAAAGCTGCACTCATAAATTACACTTTTGGTGCATTTTAATCTTTAGCCATTACCAAAATATTTAATCAGATAAAGTTTCTAACGCACATGTTGGTTTGAAGTAAAAAGTACCTAATCTCGTACAAAACACTTTATACATTCCTTCCTTTTACTTAGATAAAACACATTTTGACATTTGAAATATACGTTTAAGAATTGAGATTATTGCCCTTTATGATGTGTTATTTTATGGTATTAACATAAATCACATGTTTATCTATTAGATAGGGAACTTTGCACTATTTACTAGGAAGCTGTAATATCGCGAAAAAGAAATTTTTTCGGTGAATTTTAACCAAATCTATAAAATGTTAAAGAGTTGTTTATGTGATAATTTATGTTATTTAATAAATATGAATATTGGGTTTTAATTGCATTTGCTTAAAAAAAAAATCTGAGAGTATAGTTTATTTTATTAAAATAATTACTGACTTGATGGTTTATCATACGTGATGATTTTAATAAAGCTGCGGGTGTCTTTTAAAGTGACAGGAAGTGCGTTACCCTTCTGGACCACCTGAGGTCAACCATGATTTTTGGTAGGTCAGCATTGCTCATAGATTTATACTTTAGGGTTTGGAAATGTATTAGTTATTGAAGGCCTTAATCCATCCTGTAGATGTTTGTAATTTAGGCTGTTTAAAAAACAGTCATTCTACATCTTTTTTTATATATATTCATCTGACATAACAACGTTATGCATTTATAACGTTATAAGACAAAAGGGAAGGTTAAAATATTTCTCATTCAAGATTGCACCAATAATTTGCTCCTAATGACATAATAAATAATCTAACTATTACAAAGACCCTTTAGCAGGAGGAAAAATATCACATGTACAATACCTAACCTCCACTTAAGGGAGTAGACCTATGTAAAGGGACATAACTGTTGACAATCTTTGGTATGTTTATGTCAACCATTTTTATAT
>JAULBM010181631.1:0-17673 GCA_032357055.1 Geukensia granosissima
GTTACTCGGTAGTCAAAGCCGGTGTATAGTCACAATCGATGTTAGTCACAACTGGTATAGGAACGGATTTGTGTTCACGACAGTCGGAAGGTATCCATTGTCATCTGTTAAATAGATATTTCGTACCGGTCAATTTAATATAACTTGTTTTATATTAGACACGAAGAAATTAACTTCAATATCATTTTGTTTATATTGCTTATCAACTTCCTTATTAACTCAGGTATCATAATTTTTCAATAATTATTTTTAATAAAGTTTGATTTATTTCATTCAGTTTTCGTGAATTTAAATGCAATAAACAAAATATTTGTGATTGAAAGTACATTTTAGAAATAAAAATATTTTAGTTATAGAACTGGCTGTATTGTCGAAACTACAATTAACGTAACGTCAGAATGCTCTTGAATAGCGCGTGAGGGCCGATATGGATTTACAAATTTTCGAATCGGCCCTACGCCCATGTTATGCAGAGAAATTTTGTTCCATGTAAGGAATGCAGAAACGAACATATCGCTATTAAACATGTGATAATCATATTTAATAGCGACAAGTTCTTTTCTGCATGTCTAATATAAAATTTACAAATTTCATTTGGATTATATTGCCTTCAAAGCTAATAAGGGGGATATAGCGGCTGTTATGGATTTAACGTTGTAAAACGATATCGCATAATCAGAAAACATTATGATATCACGTATATTGAAGTTTTCAGTTGTGCTGAAGAATAATATGAACAATTAATTCAACTTTAATGTAGATTTTATATAATTGTGTGCGTAATGAAATTGTTTTGATTGCATTTGTAAAAACTCTCAATACATTAATTAAATATTATGGAAAAATATGTGTAAAATAGATCATTATATTATGCACTTTCCATTTCAATCCTGGCATTATCCCTCGAAAAATATCTTCCCTCGGGGCCATTATTGGGGTCTCGCGCGCGATCGGGATGATACCTAGTTTAATAAGGAAAATGACTTATGATCTATAAATATTAACCAAGAATATGAATTTGCCTCGTTCTCCACGCTATTTTTCATCTCTTACATGGGTATTCTACAGTGGACTTACTCGCCGCAACGCGGTTTTAGCTGGCTCACGGGATGATATTTAACGAAACCTTAGCGTCAAAATTCCGATATCATTATACGTTTCTGGTTTTTTGCTGGGAGACTTCTTCGCTCAAAAGCTAATTTTTAGCAGTCAGAAAAGGTCTTTGAGGACAAAGATATCGATCGGCACATTTCCCAGTCATATCAAAATGATCTCGGTATTGGTGTCATACAGTCATATCCAAAACTATAAATGAAGATAGAAAAATAAAAGACTATCTTCTAAAACAGTGCCGTGATGAAATATAACCACAATGCTGTGATTAGTATTGGATCTTTTATTAGCTAAATAGCTTTTTGATATTAAGTTCAATTAGAAACCAATGCAATCAAGTAATTTACATATCAACAATGGACTTGGACAGTGTTCTGTCAAAACGCATTTATCAATTGGCATTTTACAACTTCATTTACATTGGTATGGCAATTGATGTGTTTTTAATGGCCACGATTTGTCATGGTTAAGTCTTCCGTCGCTGACATATCCTTTGTATAACGCCATGTAATGAGCAAGTAATCAAGCAAAATTCCAGAACAAAAGGATGATGAAACGACTGATCCGCTTTACCAGACGCCAGTTTCATATGTACAGAACGAGCCAGAAGTATTTACATCGAACGAATAGGCAATGACTTGCACAAAACTGGTTGCATTATTAGTAGTAAAGGCTTGGTTGAACTGTGCTTAAAAAATAAGGAAGAAAATTTAAAATTTGAATACGAAAACACAAACGTCATCTGAAAACGTTGTTTGAAGTTGGTGATATTTATATTCGGTAATAATCTGCACTAACATTTATTTAGGCATTGTATGGTCTATGGACCGATGGGAAAACCTTTTTAAAAAAGCTTCTTTCCGGGGACGAAATTTTGTTTGAAATCCATCACGACTGGTTTCCAAGTCGTATTAAGGGCGTATGTGATAGTAGAAGCAATGATGAGAAAAATATTTAATAAACAAACAGTTAAACAATAATCTTGCGTTAATCTGATACTACAAAAGGAGTACAAAAACCTTATTTAAAGGAGCTAATTTATGGACTGTAGTATGTGTCTTATCCTTGGTCTTACTTAGATGGAATAAACAGTTCTTTCCTCAAAAGAGTACAACTCTTGTTAAATCCATGTTTAGCAATGGGGTGCAACTATTGTCAATTTCGCTATGATGTAAACCTTAATTTAAATTTGGTTTATTCCATAGTTAGTCTTTTTGATGGAACCTAAAATTCCTTTTTGATTATTATTTTTTGTGAACGCTTTAACGCCCACATAGTATCGTTTAAAACAAGTTTTGAATTATTCTAATTCCATACACGATACATGAACCGCCCATTTATAACAATTTTTTTTAAAGTAGCACCTGAGATCATGATTACAGTAATAATATTCCTCCTCCATTTAGAGAAAGAATAAAGCAACGATTCTAAGTTAAAACAATTTTATAAATGTCAATATATTATCCTGTTTAATCACAAAGAATATGACCTTTTTAAGAAAGCTTTCTAAAAAAGATTAAATGTATTGCGTATTTCTATAAAGTTTTTGTGTTTATTTGTTTTTCTTTTAAGAATCAATTTTTTCTCTTCTTCAGTTTAATTGTACAATGTATATTTTACATCTGATAAATGTTCGACTTATTTTAAAAATATAAGTTGCAAGAAAACGATTATAAAGAATATGCAAATGCTTATTATGCTAGCTTTATGTAGACCTAGGAACGATTTTATATGTTATAAACGGATATGAGTTAACGTTAATGTACATATACAACCAAGTAAAGTACACCCGTTATAATTTTTCTGTCAAATGAAAAAAGAAGAAGTCACGCGGCACAAGCTGAGCAATTACATTCCATGACAATCAAAAGTTTCCAGCGTACCTAGAAACATTCTGTATATGAAGTCAATGAATAATCACACTAAGTAAACGTTTCCTTTAAAATTAGTCAGTTGGTTGTTAGCTCATCTAATTCGAAGTGTCGTGTTAACTGTCACTTTGCTTCCGCTTTCCATCTGTCAACATTTTGGTTGTATTCAAGGACACCGTCCTTATTTAGTCTCCTTGTACTGCATCAATTTAGAGACCACTCCCATTCAGTGAAAACGTTGCTTCAAACGTTAATGAATAATTGATAAATCCTATGAGTTCTCTCCATTGAAACTTCTAAACCGTTGTTTTGACTACATTCTCTTATTTGGTTAGGTAAGTCCTATAGTATACAAAGATGTAAAACATGTTTTGTACATAGATATTTTGTGAACAGATTCAAAATATTATTCATTTACACAGGACAAAATACAGAAATACTTTTGTTACCAGTACAAACGCCTTTACTACTACTAATATTTCATTTAAAGTTAGCGGTCTTTTGTACTACTAAGTTTCCCTATTCTGGCAAATATTATTGACGTTATTTCAATCATGTCTCAAAAGCGCAACCATTCATTTCTCTTTATGTTTGGCAAACATAATCAGCATCTTTGTTTTACTAAATATTAATAAAGATAAGATTCTATTTATGTAATTGTAATGAGACAGTTGTTGTTTCTTATAAACACGGTGTCGTCTTCCACACTATAGTCATCCAAAGCTCAGTTTTGTCAGAAATTGTCATTCTTAAATTATTCTGAATTCTCTCAATTAGATCAATAAATACTTTCATTTTTAACCTATTAAATAAATAAAGAAAAATAAACTGACCACTGCTAATCATTCATTTTGGCCACAACAGGCAAAAATTGTTTTTAACTTATATAAATCAAACTATTGTACACAATTGTTTTAGCTTATGCCGTAGTGTTTTCTTTGAATTGACGTTTGAACAATATATTTTCAACGACTCAAGGCATGACCCATCAATGGGTGGGTGTTCACAACGACTCAAGGCATGACCCATCCATGGGTGGGTGTTCACAAAAAATTTTCTTTTTTATTTGGAGTTGTCTTCTGATATGAAATAGTTTTTTATTCATTGGCTTAAGTTTTTAAAATTTTGCATTAATTACTTTGAATGCTCCATTTGCCAATTACAACGGAATTCCGGAATTTGACTCTGGGTATTTCACGCTTAAATAAAGGGAAGCATCTCAAGACCGGACAAAACGATTTCCAATGCAAACCAACCAAATGCAAAAACTAAATTCTTGTTATCTGTATGCTTTTTAGCCTCCATCTTTGGTGAAACGGTTTTAAATAGTATGACCTTTTATGTGTCCATTTGTTTTGTTTAACTTTTTTCATAGATTTCAAGTGCCAGTGTGTTGAATTATAAGGGTATGGTCGCCAAATCTGACAACTTGTCGGTTGTCATGTGGTCTCTTTATCTATTAAACTACAATTTTAAGGAACGGAAACAAAGTCGGTTTTGTCAAATAACCTATTGTAACTGTATATGTAACCACAATAAAATGTCCTTTACAACGTCATCCCCGTTTTAATTAATAAATCATTGCTGCAATGTACCATTAATGTTTCTTACTTGCCGATTATCATTATCACTTTTTTTATTTCTGTGTAATAGAAAATTGTATAAGACTCATATAAATTAGTCTCATATTTTTTTTTTCAATCAAAGCTATTTTTAAAACTGATATATCAAACGAGCCTAACATTTTTGTGATATTCTTGGCCTAATGCTTCAATATGTTTAACAATTTGGTTGATAAGAACCGGGTTAAACTAAAAATTATATTTGTCATGAGTTAAAAATTTAAAAAAAAACTGGGCCCTAGACTTGATGAGTAAAAAACAATAAATTAATATGTACAAGGACGGTACAGGGAAATCTGGCGTGTGGTGAATTATTACACCACACCGCTGGGTACGTCCCTTTTGGTGGACAACTGATTTCATGTTGTTACATGTACCTAGGTAAACCATATTAAAGGATCAGCTCCAAAATATAAAAAAAGGAGATGTGGAATGATTTCCTATGAGACTGCCATCAACCAAGTGACAGTCGAAATTAAACTTCTTCAGGTTCATCACGACCTTCAATAATGAACCAGAGCACATCCGATAATGAAAGCTGTACATGTTTACCAATGCTGTGAAGAATATTGTACATTTCGATGTGCTGGATGAAAATCAATGATACAAAAGAGGCAGGTTAAAATCGTAAAGCCAGAAGAGAGGTCAAGTGTGTATACAATATATTACACCAAAACTTAAGCCTTATCATATGATCCCAAAGAAAATGAAAGGGTTACTTCACATTTAAGCTTAACAAAGAAATGGTATTCATATGCTGTAAAGAAACATTTGGTTGCTAAATACCAAAATGTCGTTTAGATGTTTTGCTGTGTCTTTAGTTTTAGTTAGATTTTTTCGGATTTATATTTATATTATTATATTACATCCTCATATGTCATAAATATTAAAATCCAACATTTGTCATTATCAGAAACAGAAATAGTTAAGTTTCTAGTCAGGAACACATAGCCTTTGCAGTATTAGGGTAATAAATCGTAAATATCTTAATATTGGAAAATAATGGTTCATTTCGGATCACGATATCGTCATTTACAAACATGCAACTGAATACTGACAACTGAGATGGATATAAAGGAAAAGAGAGAGGTGTTTTATTTTCTATGAGGCAGTCATCTAAAACGTGTACATTATAAACATCTATAGGTTGTCCAAAGGACTTCAACAATGGACACACATCCACACCACACGGCAAGCTGCCTCTACTCCCGTTTAGCTTGTGGTTCTCCGGACTGCAGAACACACCCTGGAGATCCCTGGCTGCACATGGTACTTTAATCAAACACATTGCATAACAGAACGTTCATATAAAATGATATAAGTTCTTGCTAAATTTACAAAACATTATTTGGACCATAATGAGACATGTAGAAGTTAAAATTCTACAGTCACCTGGTGGGAGGCTGTCTCATGGACAATCATGCCACATCTCCTATTTTTATATTAGAATTAACTATCATTTAAAAGTATTCTGTTCCTTTAAATGTATAGATTAGAGTTCTCAATCTTAAAGGAATACGGTTTTTTTTATATTCACAGACAATTTGTTTTCTTGAAATAAAAAATTAAAAAATTGAATCCTCTTAAAAGGGTAGATTATTCTTCACCATTTTAAAACTATGATTTTGGCATTTTGTTTTGTTCCGGGTTAACGAAAACGCGAGCCCTTATTTTCATTTCATTTTCTGAAAGCATTTTATTAAGGTATCTCAAAAATTTTTAATGTTAATAAAAAATAAACAATAGTAGATTTTAAAATACAAAATTACCATTGATGAACAAATATGTAGAATTCTCGTATGCTATATGTACATTTCAAGGAGTAACCTCTCATCAGTAGCATTAGAATCAAAACGTACGAAGTCAAAATCTAATCATAACCAAAGAAGCCTTTTAATCGAACAAATCAAAATGGGAAGCCAAATTCGATGGCAGGGACAACTATTAAATGCGATACTTTTCGAGGCCTTTCCGTATTTAGTGTTTTTGAATTTTAACAAATGCAGATAAAAATATTTTATTCGATTAAAACAAGTAGAGTGCAAAAAAGTATATAAAAATTCAACAAAGCATACAATACTTAGAATAAATTAACCTTTCATAAAAAAGTATAAGACCTCCGTACTTCATGTCGGTTGGTTTCTAACTTAACATTTGAAGAATGATCGGATATTCCGTATAATGCTGATCGTTTTGGTTCACATTACATACCTTTAAATCCGGATGCAAAGAACAACAACTTGCTTATAAAAATGAACAATAGGTGATGAACAATGAAATATCAAGGCTATACAGTACTAATTTCTTGACGGATGAAGTCTAATAAATAGATTAGTTCACAAGAGTTAATGCATAAATCAAAATATTTAAAAAAATATATAATAAAAAATAAAAAATAACCAAATGAGTAAAACTATGCGAAATCAGTTTTTAGATTTCGTGGACATTTAACTATTTGGTTGTTTCGGACGTTAAAGCTGTTTAGGTCATTATCCAATCTTAAACCATCCTCTAGCGTCGCATGTTTAGGTTCGGAAGGCTTTTGAAATAATGTTCATCCCATCACAGATTTATCGGTAGCAGTGAGTACTAGCAGTCGAAAGATATATTAATTACTGATGCATTTAATGATGGAATTTGCTCACCATCACTATTATTTTGAATAATACAGTAATCTATTGCCCGAAATCTACCGTTTCCATTTATTTTTGTTGAATAGGTGCCGAAAGTGTCGTCATAATTTCTTTTAACTCAAACAGTTTATATTCTTAATCCCCAATATACTTATCACCATATTTCAAAAAAGCTAAAAATACCTTCGTATTTTGGGCCGCTAGCCTTCTACTACTTTATTCCCCTTTGGGAAGTTTTTTACATTTTATTTAAAAAGAAATGATTATTTTTCGAATTTGATTGTACAGTTCATTTGATGTTAAACGTCAAGACGGCTATATCTCAGCCACAGATACAGGTATAATATTAAGTAATATGTTTTTTTTCTTTCCAAACAATTATTGATACTGTAGTCTTTTTTTCTTAGCTGCATACCGAGCTTTCTATGATTTTAAAAAAACCGTTAATGGCAACCCGATTGTGCCTCCTAGGTCAAAGCAATAGATGCCATTTGAAGGTTTCGATATATATTTTTAAAATTGTCTGTATTCAATTTTTTTTATTTGTGATCTGTTTGGCATTCTTTTTATACAATTTGACTGTTCTTGCGTGCATTTTATTCTTAAAATTAGTATTCTTGATAAAATCTCTTGATGCTTTCCTCATAAAATGCAAAACTGTTATAGATATTTGTAAATCTAAGCTTGAAAATAATTTAAAATAAAACGCAATCCAATTTCTTGTACTCAAAGTCAAAGTTAACTTCAAAATCCATGTTGTCGGTTTGTTTCAGCAGACAAATTAACAAACAATGTAGTGGTGGTATGAAGTTAATTATATATGGAAGTATGTATGAATGAAATTTTAAATTCCTTTACATTCCAAGCCATGCGTTTAACTAAAAGTCAATTAAAATTTAAAGCCCCTACATTGGTAAGTCAAAACCATGTATTGGTAACCTTAATAACATAAGTATACTATCAAATACCGTCCAGTAAGTGAGCATAGTAGCAAACTATAGCATGCGAGCAGACTGACATTTTTTATTACTAGATTATTAAAAACAGCTCAAACAATTTAGAACCAACTTTCTTATTTAGGTCTTTATTTAAATGTGTAGTAATTATTTAAAAAGGAATTCATGAAACACTAAAGCACATCGATTCTTGTTGTAAAAACGATGTCATGCTAACTATTAGAACAGCCTTTTATTTCATAATAATCTGGCATATTTCTATGATAAGTAAACAAATCCGGTAAAGTTGTGTACAGTTTCTCTATAACCCAAAGACGGAAAATTCATTATGGGCAATAATTTATACGGGTGCACTAGTAGAGAAGGAATTGCTTACCCTTCCGTAGCACCTGGACTCCAAATTGTGTGCTTCACTTCAGGATTATATTAAAAGAGGATTGCTCCAGACAAGAATTTACTGAACCAAGGGTTTCTCAAGGAAAGGTTAAAGTCATCACTCCGGTATTTTTTCGGTCGCCATCATAATTTGGTTGAACGGTACGAAATATCCATTTCACAAATGACAATGGATAGCTTTCCACTGTCGTGACAAAAAATTCGTTAATATTCTGGTTGTGAATAACATCGATCGCGACTATACACCGGGGTTGTCTACTGAGAACAAGACGGGTGCCACTAGTCGAGCAGGAGTTGCTTGCTTACCCTTCCAGAGCACCCGACTCACCCTAGTTTTTGTAGGGTACGTGTTACTTTGGCTATAGTTTTAGTGTAGTGTTATTCGTACTTTGTTTGTCTTGCGTTTCTTTTTCGTTGTCCACGGTCTTGTCTCTTCTGATTTAATGATTTTTGTCTGTAATTTTGGCATCTTTGAATTTTTTTTTCCAAGTACCAGCTTGGAATGTTAAATTGAGCTACTTCTGTGACTTTCTATCTATACAGATTTTAAGACAAAAACACAAAATATAATAAAGCATTCAAAAGCTGACAATGCAAATTTCATTCACAAAATGTCAAATGAAAATTTCGTGTTAACGTACATGTATTCGTAGATTTCTAGATTATTTTCCTGTTGTTTTCTTTGATGAAAAGTAAGTAAATGTATGTAAAACTATATCAATAATCACAGAGAAAATGTTTATTTACGAACACGTAGGAAGTAACCATTTAATTTTACACAGGGGAATTAAATGAATTTAAAATAAAAAGGCAGGATGCTTTTGGTAATGACAAAACAGACTTCAATTTGTAAAGGTAGGACAGCATCTTAGAATGTTAATATTAAAGATCAAATGGTTGCTCTAATTTTGGAAAATCAGCATGTTCTCCTGTACTGCGGTTCTAACATTAGTCTTTGAGAAAAAATTGTCAAATATGTTCCATTCCGAATAAAACAAGGAAATGTTTAAATGCATATTTTGTTGTTGCTTGTCCAATCTAATGCATATTTGCGACATTCTATTCAACAATTTTGCTACTTGTTTAACGTGTTACCGAAATAATACGTCGCATATGTAAAAAAGTAACAAAAATCGAATAGCGCAGTATCAACAATCACGCACTGCGTGAACAACAATCACAAATCGCATCTTGACCTTTTTATTGAAAAAGTCCCTTATTGTCCATTTTAAACGATCAAAATGTGATTTAAATATTAATTTTTCAACTCCAATAAATTCCCTTCAGTTTTAAATATTTATGATAATGTAGAAATTCAAAACACACAAAATGTTTGTTTACGTTTGTGCTGGCTTTAAATTATTTGAAAGGGAGTTTGAAATTCCATAGCAGTGGCTGAAAATAACATGAAAGTTAATTGGTATATGCTATATTAACAACTTGTAAATTGTAAGCAGAGAGGGGGTCCAAATACCGTGGCAAATCAAACCTTCTAATTTTTGGAACAGGGTTTAAATTATAATAATAATAATAATAATTCTTTATTTCAAGAAGGTTCACACAGTTAACAATACATGTTCATCAAAGGTGGTTCAATATAACATGGAAATGTAATTATGAAATATTTTGTTTCAACATTATATACCACAGCAAATCATTTTTTTTTAAGGGGGGGAGGGAGTTCTCTGTTCAATCATGAAAGTTTAGAATATAATATAAAGGTTATTATGTAATATGCTGTATCAATAACCAGTCCATTTTAGGTGGTCACAATCCCTTTGTGTAGTTAAAAATACCAAGGCAAATATTTTTTAATGTTGGGGAGAATACCATGGACATTTCAATTTAAAATTTATTCCAACAAAAATAATAGAATCAGTCTTAAAAATTTTAGCAATTTGTTAATAATTATTTCACTATATTAGCAGCATTATTGTTTTTTGTTTATTTTTATCTCAATTATAACAATTCTTATGTTTCATTATAATGAATTAAAAAAATGTTTACAGTTTGTTCTTTTTATTTTATTTTTATCATCTTGAAAAGTAATGATATTCAATATTTTGGAGTTTTAAAAATTTTCATTTCATTTTATTATTATTATTATTAAATTTTGTTCTAATTGCCACTGTTACCATTTTCAACATCAAAATTAATTGAATAATATAATGATTTATTCATTAAATAATAAATAATTTTGCCTTTATCAATTTTATATAAAAATTAATTAACATTAATTATTTCTAATCAACCTTATGATCTGTTGATTTTAGCAGGTCTGTTTATTGGATAGGTATCACCTACCATGCCTCCTGTTGATTGTCATTTGACAAATTGTTTTCATAAGGATGGCAAATGGCATTTGCAGTATATTAGAAAACAAAGGTTTTACACCTTGGTATGGCTTCTCTCAGGAAGTACCTATACCCTTGTATATTGCGTCCTAAACTTTTATTATTCTGACCCTTTTTTAATTGGCTGGCCAATCAAACTTTAAGAAGGAAAAAAAAACTATAAATGGTTTCTCAACTTTACTTATTCATCAACATTCAAATATGGAGACAGAAGAGTACAACAGTTTATACCAGTTCTTAAGCAGTGATCCTGAAAATAGAACCTGGCCAAGCCATGTTAAAGTAAGTAGCTTTTTATTTAATTATTTTGAGAAATAAAACTAATACAGATGTTTTGCTAAGTTTAAACACACATCTGCACAAAGAATAGACATACAAAAGCGAAGTAATGCTTATCTCACTATAATCTTTCCTTTTTTTTAATATATTGTTTTTAATTTGTTTTATACTAGGCAAAACTGTTGCTTTATGAACAAAAGAGTTTTTGAAAATGATGCCAAGTCATGTTAGCCAAAAAATTACTATAATCTGAAAATAATTGCAACAGAAGCATGTATTCCCATAGAAAATTTTACTGAAATAGTGCATGCTAGATAAATTAAACAAATTTGAAAGTTATCTCCGAAACCAGGGACGTAAATAACAGTCTGTTATATACGTCCCTGTCGAAACCTGACAGATAACTTAAATATACACCAGTGAATTATTCTTAAAATTTTAAATTCATTATAAACTACACTTTTTGGCTGGAAAAACTGTAGAAGAAATAGTTATTTCTGCAATAATAAGAAACCTAGCACTTTCAGTGCTGTACAGCAGCTTGCTTCATAAATTTTAAAATTAAGCAGTGAATTTTATGTGATAATTTTAAATTAGTCAATTAAGCATTTGAAAAAAAAACCAAGAGTATGGAGTTTTTAAAATACTGTTTCTAAAGTGGCAGTCTGGTACTAATTCATATGTACAATCTGGGCTGCATAAACATAATAATGACAATTACTATTATATGTTCCCCCCCCCCAAAAAAGGGCTTATATTAAATGATACTTAAAGGTATTATTTTCTCTCTTTAATCTTTATATTTTTTTTTCTAATTTTTTGAGATATATATATATTTTTTTAAATTCAGGGAAAATAACTCTTAATGGTAAACTTTTTTTAAAGTAATAATTTTAGTTCAAAGTTAAAAAGTTATTGAAGGAAACCGTTACACCAGCAAGTTTTGCAGGAAGAATGAAATTAATGTAAATCATGATTTGAATTTACCATCTGTCAAACGTGTGTTTATATTCATACACTTTATTTGGTAAATTTCAAATAAAAGAAAAGAAACTTATATTGTCTCATTCTGCTGATCTTTTTTCTTTATTCAAACTACAAACTAAATGAAAAGACATTCAACCCTGCTGTAATTTGAAAATTAATCAACATGAACAAGGGAATACTCTTGTTTTGTATTGATTTCATAGTGGATAGGCAGAATTCAGACCAATGTCATCCAACAGCAAGCTGGAAAAAATACAGATTTAGTTTTATCATCATTTTCACAAGAAACTACATGTACATTTAATGAATACTAAAAATACTTATTAATTTTTCTTAATTTCTTATACTTTAATTAATTAAATTGTCATGCTAATAATTCATCAAGAATTTTTTTCTTTCATATTCCCTAAGGTCAATTAAAAAAAAAGTTTTTAGTTTCTCATCACCACCCGCTCCCAAATTTCCTGCCGCTTCAAACTTTTTTTTATTTTTAAAAATCTAAAATGCATAGGGACAATGTATGTTTTTTGTGTTTTGTCTTTCATTCAAGAAAATACCAAATCATTCTGAACTATAACTTTTTAATGCCTTCTAATGCAGCTTTCGTTTCTTCCTAGCAATTGATTTCCCTAGTTGACTTTATACCCAGCGCTATACACGCCTGTCTTTCATCACAGTTGTTGAGAGGGCCATACTTAATCTATTTTTTTTCTTTGACTCAGTCCTTACCCTTTTCAAGAGTATAACTGTTTGGAAATTTTCACATAGGACTCCATTCTTTTCCAATATAAGGTAGTGACCTTCAAAATTTTACACGCAAAATTGTACATGTACTTAGGCTTGGAACTGGCGTTTCTTCGCTCTTTTTTATTATCATAATTTGTTGGTATAGTGCAATATACATGTTTTCAACGAGCCATAATTTGTGTATTACATGTATTCAGTTCTCTTGCACTTTTCATAAAAAAATGTCAGGCATTTGTTAAGTTATTATATTATTATATGCTTTGATTTTTTTCCCAATTAGTCGCTGAATGTAGTTTGGTGTTTATCAACCTTGTTTTGTCTTCCAATAATGTTGTTATACCCCCACTCATAGAGTGGGTGGTATACTGCATTCACCTTGTCCGTCTGTCCGTCCGTCCGAAAAATTTGTGTCACCTTTTTCTCGGCTTGTGTTCATAGGAATGATTTGATATTTGGTCTGAAGCTTTATCTTATAGAGTTGTACTGTTTCTCCCCTTTTCAGGTCTGTCGAGGGTCTACTTCCTGTTTGCCGATACTTTGCAATTTTTCAATACTGAATTTTTCAATGAAAATTTGTGTTGCCTTTTTCTCAGCTTATTTTCATAGGAATGATTTTATATTTTGTATGAGGCTTTATCTTGGGGCGTTGTACCGTTTCTCCCCTTTTCAGGTCTGTTGAGGGTCTACTTCCTGTTTGCCAATACTTTGCAATTTATCAATATCAGACTATTGAATGAAAATTTGTGTCACCCTTTTCTCAGCTTGTGTTCATAGGGATGATTTGATATTTGGTCTTAACTTATATCTTGGGGAGTTGTACTGTTTCTCCCCTTTTCAGGTCTGTCGAGGATCTACTTCCTGTTTGCAGATACTTTGCAATTTTTCAATACCCGACTTTAATTTGAAAATTTGTGTCCCCCTTTTCTCAGCTTGTGTTCATAGGAATGATTTGATATTTGGTATGAAGCTTTATCTTTGGGAGTTGTACAGTTTCTCCCCTTTCCAGGTAATTAAAGGTCTCTTTCCTGTTTGCCGATACTTTGCAATTTTTCAGTACCTGACTATTAAATGAAAATGGTTGATAATGCTTACATGTGCGTGTTTAGCACTTATTTTACAAATGATGTTTCAGTTATACCAACATATTTAGTCTGTAATTCTCCAGTTTAGAATGAGTGGGGGTATACTTAGCACGAATCACGTGCAACACCATGTTTCTAGTGGGTAATACAAAAGTATAAAATATGTAATATTGAGCAGTTAAATCTGCTGGAAGTTTTTTCATAATAAAGTTGTAATTTTTGTTGTTTCAGTCCTAAAATTTTTGTTCCTTTTCTTGAAAATTGAGAGAAGCTTTGTATTGAAAAATGTCCAGAGCTTATGAGCACTTACACCTATCGTTTGGTATACATTTCTGCATCACAAGATACCAGATTTAAGTTTTAAACATGAAATATAAAAAATAAAAATAAAAACTGTCCGCCCGCCCAATTTTTGAATAAAAAGTGATGAGAAACTAAAACTATATTTTAAGTGGCCTAAAGTAAAAAGTTCCTGAATTATTTGTGAACAGAAAAAGAGTCTAGTACATAATTAGGGATTTGTTACAATAAAATATTTTTAAAATATTATAAGAGTTTATTTCCCTTTATCTATTGGAAATAGAAATACAAAAGTCTTCAATGTCAAACAAGATGCCCTCAAACTTGAATTTTGTTCCAAACCTCAAATGACAGTAGAATTACAGAAGTTTGTTATATGGATTCATAGATACAACTGTATAGAGCTCAAACTCAGAGCCAAGAAAAATAACGCATATTTTGATGTGCTACCTTTCTTGATAAAAATACTTCAGAAAAAGTTCAACTGAATTCTATAAAACATACATTAGGAACAAAGAAAACCTCAATAAACATAATAGAGAGGAACTGGGAATTTTACCTATAGAAACCGACATAGTTTAAAACAAATCCTTATTTATTTTTTAAGATTATATTACAAAAACCTAAATCCCCTTCTCTGTGAAGCTTATGAATTGACTAAATTATTACAAGTAGATGGAATTTACTCATGGTATACATTTTTTTGTACATATGCCAAACCTGTTACTTCAAATAAAATCAAAATAATAAAAAATTTCTTTATACAAAATATATAAAAACGTCTAAAGATAATACCAGGGACGTATATTAGAGGGATAGGAAACATACAAACTTTTAAGTCTTGTTGAAGTCTCGAGAAGCGTGAGACTTGAAGAAATTTTAATTTTCAAATTCAAATATCTCTGTAATTCCTCACCCGATCTTTTTAAAATTTCTTCTGTACAACAAAAATATATTACTTAATACGAAAATCAAATAAAAAGATATATAAATCAAAGCTTAAGGTAGTAGCCCTGGGAGAGGGGAGATAACTCTGTGCCTTATTTATATATAAAAAGGTATGAATTCATCTTTCAAGTTGCAATTTGTTCTCTAAACAGAAATAAAATAATAATATCTTCTCCAATATACATACCATAAATCATATATTTTTAGATATGTGCATTAAAACAGACATTGTTTTGAACTGGTACATAAAAATATTGAAATAAAGAAAAATCTTATTTTTCCAAGGGAAGTAACTCTGGAATATTTTCAAATGGAAATGAAGGTATGAATTCATCTTTCAAGTCGCAATTTTTTCTTTAAACAGAAACAAAATAAATATATCTTCTTCAATCCACATACCCAAAATTATATATTTTAAATATGTACATTTAAGTTCTTTAAAACTGATACCTAAAAATTTTAAAATAAAGAAATTGCAGATTCTTCAAAGGGAGCTTTGAAATTTTTTTTCTAAAAGAATGCTTTTATGCAACTTTTTGTACACGTTTCACTAAATTGTGCCAATTCAAGACGGTAATTTTTTAAAGAATTTGATATATTTTATGCATATGGTTGATCTTTATTTCCTTAATTTTTTGAAAGAATTAAACTATCATTTTTGTATCTACTGGTGTTTAAAGACGGTCAATCTTTTGGCAATTTTTCAATATGTTTCCTACATTTCCGCTATAAATTTATACTTAACAATTGTTTATTCGTTAAATTTAGAACAAACATAGTTTCTTTCATGTATTTCACATATGACATATATTTGGATAGTTTAACTAAATTTTAAATAATTTAATTCAAATCAAACCATTAAACATTAATGATGCCTTATTTTTGTTGCAATTTCCTGATCTGGACTCGTCATCTCTGAAACTGGCGAGTCCAGGGACTCGTCTGAAAAAATCTCTAGTGAGAACCCTGAGAAATATCTCATGCAAAAATCGTTGAAAATTTCTTACTGCATGCACATCTCCATTATGTCATCTAACAACCCACCCAAGCTTTATCAAAATCCTTCCAGTCGTTTTAGAGGAGATGTGGACAACGCATTGGCCCATATTGGTGTGAAAAACGATTAAGTCCAAATATCCATAATCTTCTGCAAAAATTAAATTCCTAACTGCTTGCACATTTCCATTATCATATGTATTGTAATCTAACAATCCACCAAGTTTTATCAAAATCCTGCTAGTTGTTTAGGAGAAGTTGCGGACAATGCATTGACCCATACTGGTGTGAACAACCATTTAACTTTTAAGGGGGGCTATGGTTTTCTTTCTCAGATAAAAATGTTTTTAGTTTACCGCAGCGGTTAATTGCTAATTTTTTTTCAAAAATTTAACATTACGCTTTATGGGAGAAAATTGGAATCAGAATATTGGGTTTTTGCTAAATTGGAAGTGTAAACATTGACAAATTTTAACATTTTTTTGTCACAATTTCAATAGTTAGTTTACTTAAAATTCAAAAAATTTTTTAATTTGTTTGAAAATTTAATTTTCTGAAGCAAAATACACTTTAGATAGGGATTTTTCAATAGTAAAATCTGAGTACTTTAAAATATGAAAAATTTCAAAGTAAAAGAGAATAAAATACAAACATTTTAAAAACCTGTAAAACAATTGTCTCCAAATGTTTTGAAAAAAATCATAAATTTTGTATGCTGCATAGGGCTATAATAACTAATTTTTAAAATGGCGCCAAAAGAGTTATCTCCCTTTCATATTGAAAAACCTCATATACAAAATGTTTTTGTTTCCATGAAAATTACTGATGATCGAAACAAGGTAAAATAAACTGATTTAGTTAAGACTAAGGGAAATACATCTCCTAATTAAGAATTACAGAAATATAGAATATTTAGTGTAGTGTAAACTTCAAAACCTCATTGCCTGGCATATTGTGATGTGACAGTAATTGTTGAAGTATTCAGGTAAGGGATAGGATCTGCCATGTGTCATATAAGGATGCATGCATCTCTTATCTGCAACTCTTACTTATCCTCTGAGCAGTTGAACAAGAAAATTGAATTTAGCATTAAGACAAATGAATACATGCAATAAAAAATTCTTTTAAACACCAAGGAATTTGGCAGTAAGACATCATGTTCTCTAGTGATGTTTCTATTAATCGATTAATTGGAAGATCTAATCGAAGTAGGCTTCCGATGCTACTAATCGATTACGAAATTTGATAATCGATTAATCAGAAAATATATTTTTAACTTCATAACTATATAAAGTGTCTCTTATTGTACAAAGATTTCAACATTTAAGCTTATTCTTGTTTTCTATATAATGTGCTCCTCTTGAAATTCTTTAGTAGCTGTCAAATAGT
>JAULBM010181851.1:0-17671 GCA_032357055.1 Geukensia granosissima
TGACTTGCTCTGGCAGGAACTCAAAATTTTTCATTAGCTGAGTGTTTTCCCAAGGGCCAAATATTTTGTGTTGAAGTATGAATTTTTTATTAATAAAAGTTTATTATTATTATTCTGACTGTTTTTAGGATAGAATGAAATGCAAGGACTGTGCTTGTGGCTGGATTTAGGTGTGACTTAGGAGGTTTATTAGTTGGGTTTTTCAATGGTGTTCAAAAATGCCTAATTTCGCATATGGTGAGATTCGACATCTATTAATCTGTTGTTGTAAATGCCTGGACTATTTACTCACCATGTGTGACTTTGGGGATTTTCTTTATGGAGTATATGTGAATAAGGAACTTTAGGAGAGAAGGAACCTTTTTGAATTTGGTGCAACTAGACATGAAGTTAACACATGAAACATAATAGATTCCACCTTGTAGAAAAACACATATAAGTTTGGATAAATTGTATGTATAATATATTGAATCGACTTGTGGAAATTGTTTTATATAATACAGCGTTTAAAATAGAACATTCAAAACTTTTTCTGACAAGAACTGGGTTGAAGACCACCATTATTTAACCATGGACCAATATTTCAGAAACTGTTCAAGACTGACTTAATTAAAAATAATAAGTTTTGTTTTGGTTGGTGGATAAAAGTAGTAACAACATTAAGAACTGGTTTTTTTTTAATGTAATTGGGAAGTTGAAAAGTATTAATTGTGAAAGATTTTGTAATTTTAATGTACACATACTCCACAAAATTATTATATCTTAAAGAGGAGAAACTTGGTTTGAAAAATTACAAGTGATTCGGTTTCAAAAAGTGCCTCTTATGGTCTAAATTATAAATTGAGAACTTATTAACTATTTAGATAAGAATATTGTAAAGAAACATACTTAAACAATTTTAACCTATAAGATATCTTTATGAATATGTACAATTGACATGTGGGGTAGCTTCCCTTAAATTGAAACAAGACTTTATGAAAGATCAGAAATAAAAGATAGAGTTTTTCTATTGTTCAAATACAATTGAAGATGAGATACATGTATTTTAGAATTTCCTTTACATGAAGATTTGAGAGAAGGTATTTTATAGAAAGATCTATTGGTTTTAATAATTTTAGAAGCTTAACATTAAATGAAAAGTTTATTAAATTTGTAATATTTTTTCCAGAAACTACCATAATATTTAATCTAGACGAATGAGCATTTTGTAAACTAAACTTATTTGACTTATAACAATTGTCTCTAATAGTTCAATTGATTTTTTTTATTTATTTATATGAATATTATTTATATGTATAATGAACGTTTATGATATGAAAACTGAAAAAAAATCTGTATCTGTTTCTGACAAAAGCACATTTGATTCATCTGGATATGTCTATACATATCCCTTACACGGTTAGATTAAATTTTACACGTGATATTTCATTTCATGTTAATCTTATATATCATATAATGCTACGGATTCGGAGATTCGGTTGGGGAAGTATATGTTAGAGTTGTCACGTATTTAAGACCTTTATATTTATTTGTTTTATATTTATTATGATTGTATATGAGATGAGACCTTAATTAAATGTCTGTATCTGAAAAAAAAAATACAAATGGAACGAGCTTTTTCAAATTGTCTATTATATTAATTCTTTATCACTCACTTGTAATCATTTAATAAAAAGTAGGAAATATTATATTAATAACATTCTCAAAGAAAAATCAAATACACAAAGATATATGTTGACAGCACGCATCATTTTAAGAGGAAGATGTTAAAAAAATCAAAATGGACCTGCAAGTCGAGAATCTATAAGTAAAGCTTTCGGTGACCGAGTGAAGCACTATCTAGAGAGAAAGTCCAGTACAAGAAACATATGATTTTGTAAACCACACGATATCAAATATTAATGACTTTTATGTTGTTATTTATTCTTACTAATTCATTTTCTATATATATCGTGCACAATAAAAATATAATTGATTGATTGATTGTTGGCTGTTTAACGTCCAGTGGCAATTATTTCATGCATATTCAGGACGAGAACAAGTTCAACAATTATAAATTTCGAAAACGGGGTGGGATGGGACACAATAGGGCAACGGTTTTTGACTGCCACTGGAAAAAGGGAGTGATGGGTAGGGACGGGAAATTTGCCTTTTGTAGCGGCATTAGCCTTCTCTTTTTCGAAAACTACAAAAGAATTCTTTTACGTGCATGGAGTATGGTATTCTCCACACACGTCACCCACTATGGACCACGGCCAGGCTTTCCGTATTTTAACCTGACAGCCCCCAACAAGAGGGTTCCCCCTATCAGCCACCCGGGGTCAGCTCTGTGGGTGGAGCCCTAGACACCGCTCCGATGCCCAGAATATATTGATTTATATTAGAGTTGTTTCCAGTGAAATTTCTACCCTTAAAATTCACAATTTCACCTTTCGATTATATTTTTATTTAGAGGTAAAAATTCGATAACCATATATATGAGTAATTGAAGTTCAGTGTAGAATACCGATGTAAGAGTTCACAAGTGCGTAGTCCAAAGAAACCAGACAAATCTGAAACAAATTTAAAAAGAACGAAAACAAAAATAACAATGGTAAAGAATCCTTGAACCGATTTCTTTACAAAATGCAGTGGGATCAGTTACGAAGGGAAGGATAAGCTTCCCCTGTCATGCGCGCAGCGCCTCTCGTGGAATCCTTTCACTCTAATCCAGGTTAACATCAATACGAGAAGAGGTCAACTTCTTGTTGGATTAACGTTAACAGGTTCATAAGTTGAGATACACTGATACTATAGGGATTATACAATTCATCATGGTAACGATAAAATCTAAGGAAGGACGATTTCAATAAATATGGAAAGTTTACAATAAGAATGTTGGAGTCATCCCGTTTATCGTAAATCTAAGAAACAAGTTTTCCCTCTTGATTAAAAGGCAACAGACAAAAAAGATTTACTATTATATATTTACATTGTGAGAAAACAGATTATTCTCCATTTAATAAAGACAACACTTCAGTATTATTTGTTAAGCAATTAGGAGTCTTTAACATGTTTAATAACAGTATCGAGTTTAATAGTTTTTGTTGATTTTCAAGGGGCTCCCACCCACCTCCCTGTCGACGATGTAAGAACCAGATTGCATTTAAACAAATGTCGAGGTAATTTCTTGTCGCAAAATGAAGTACTGATTCGGATGAACATTCGTGTTTATGCTAATTACACTAATCGTTTTTAAAGGTAACATACAAAGATTCATTCTTTCGTTTGATTTGTCAAGGCAAAAAGAATAAAAGGATTTAAATGCCTTTCGTCAAATATAAATTCGACTATGTTGTTTGGTGATCTCTAATAACATGAATAAGAACGTACAAAGACCAAACGGGTTTAACCTGACATATTTAAATATCTGAAACACTGCCTTGTCAGTATATATATGCATTGAGAATAGATGCATGAATTATCTTAAAGTTTGTTTGTCTGAAGTGCAAACATGGACGTCTAGTCATAATTGCTTATACCTTATTACTAATGTCGGACAGACTCTACTCCAACCACGAGCAAAAACAGACGGAAACAGGCCAAATTAAATTACGTGTGTATATGTACGTAAAATAATACTGCTGTAATCTAATTATCACAATGTAAATGAAGCAAAACATTTAACACAAAGGCAAATCTATGATGACTATTCCTGATTTTGGATAGGTATATGAGATATTTGGTGGGTTTATACTAGTTAAGTGGGTATCTAAACCTCTCCTAACGAGTGTACAAACGAAAACAATCAACGAAAACAAAATCAGTTAACGGCGAACGATAAAAATAAAAAAGAATTTGTCAAGAGAGTGCCTTGATAACAATAAATATCTCTCTAAAGAATGCTCGCAGTGATTGAAAACAAGGTCGGAGTGAGATTCCCGATGAAAAGACTCATAACACGAGATGTTATCAATCACATTTTGAATATTTAATGCTATGTTGTCAATAAACGCGAAGAAACACAAAATGGATGCAATGTTAAATTGATATATATTTGTGAAAGGATGCGATAAGTTTACTTTTATTTGTACTAACAAAAATTCAGTTTTAATGTCTGGTCTACAACGGAGAACTTTGTACCCTACGCTGAAAAAAATTATAAAACGGAACCTGTGAGACTCAGCTTTTCATTATATTCTTAAAATGTAATGTAGGATGTGATATCCCTTGTCGTATCAAAATTCTTCATTTGCAGTCGTTGTTTGTGTGAAATCTTTATTAAGTTTATAACATTTTATAAAAGTATTGATAAGCTTGTGGTATCTGTTTCCTTGCTGCAAACGTTTACCAGAAATATAAAGGTTGTGATCATTAAAGTCAGAAACTTTGGTGCAATAATATTCAGGCAAGATCAGTTTTATTTAATGCATACACGTGTTTTATTGGGGCGATTTAGAGCTTTTCTCAAAACGTGGTATGCTACCCTTATTGAAGACCTTGCGGCGATCTGAGATTTATAAACAACTCTGTTTTTCTGGTGTTGATGTGCAGTCTCTCTGACATTTACCATTATTTTTACATTTTAAAAGTTGTGAAATGTTCACTCTCTACGAAGGGGTCACAGTCGAGTCCCCATTAAGAAACGGAAAATTCACTATAGGGAAAGAACAACAATCCCTTTTATCATAAATTTTAGTGCATAAATAACCATGTTCAAATTTGAAATCCAAATATAAAAATAGAGTACAATAAGTACTGAAATTAGATTTATTTAATGTAAAATTTGTATAATATATATCTTTTGAATGAATTATTTTAAGCTAAAACATCATCAAAGTGTCTAAAAGTTGTATAAGACTTGATCACTAATTCCTGTGTTGAAAGGTCTTTTTGAATTTCGGCCATACTGAGATTCATAACAATTAAATAATACATCTGCTATAAGGGACGCAGTAAATGCCATCTGGCATGCCAATAATCTGTCGATATACCATGTGGACAAATCGTCTAAAACTATAATCAAGATAAAATTTGACCACTGTTATAATGTCAGACGATGTCCAAGAAGTATATTTATTATAAGGTTTAGCGCTAAATAGGAATATTAATAATTGCAGCATTAACAAAAACAATTTGCCCTTTTGAATGACCAATGATTGAATTTAAAATCTTTTCCTTAATAAGCTTAGTGTGGTAAAGTTGTATAGGGAGTAGAAAAATCATTAAATCATATATTGAAATGGAAAAGATGTGAGATGTAAAATTTATGTAAGTAAATGTTTTTCGTTATTGTAGTTATTATTATTTCTTTTAGTTCAAACCATAACTTCTATTTATATCTTATAGAATTTGTCCTGTAAATAAGTTCAGTTACGTCAAAGTATATGTTACCAAATTGAAGACTTTTTATTTGTTTCGTAAATAGAACATGAATAGGTAATTGATCTTATATGTATACATTGCAATCGAAGATACTTATAAAAAAAACTCAATTCACAAATAATACAAGAACGTTACATCGATTTGTTCGACATTTCTCTAAATAAACAAAGAGTAATTTATTCTACCCCAAGCATCCATAGGATACAACAGCTTCATTACATAAATTACGAGTACTCGGCTACATAATATATGTCTGTAATCTCAAAGAATCAAAAACCATGTAATTAAAGATTATTACATGTCACCTTTCATAGCAACCGAGGTATCATCCCGCGACTCCCATATCGGACCCGAGGGACGATATCGTTCGAGGGATAATAATAGGGTGGATATGAAAAGTTATATGTAATAATCTATTTATCACATATTTATCCGTAGTTATTTTAATATGTTTTAAAAGGAAAATAATAATTTTATGATACTTTCCTTTAAAAATTAATTTATGATACTTTTTTAAAAATTAAATACGTTTAAGCAGTACAGCCGAAAACTACAATAAACGTGACGTCACAGTGCCTTCGGGACTGATATGATGATCATTATGGATTAACAACATAAAATACATATAAGCCATGAGGGTGTATATGCATTTACAACGTAAAATCCATATCAGCCCTAGCATAAGCCGAAGTCATAATAATCAAAGCGAAGTTTGTCCCATATTAGACATGTAGAAAAGACCTTATCTCTATTAAATATATGATGAAGTGTAATATCACACGACAGAGCCGAGGGCCTCTTTAATAACCACTCAGTGTTCAATCAAATACAGAATATCAATACATCAAAATATGTAAAATCGTATCATCACAACTAAGTCTTTAACAGCAAGACAAAAATCTAACACGCCCATACGAGTTGACCATGTCGTGCTGAATCAAACTAGCGGGAAAATTGCTCACCGAAGCAAAAAAAATACAACGCCCCCTATGGATTGCCTTGTTAAAAGAAATTAATTTCAGTCTAATTCAATAATCAAACGACTGGAATAATATGTATATTCTACACTTGATCTGGAATGTTGAATTTTCATATATAAAATTAACATGAATTTTTGCAAGTTTAAGTGATTACATGGCATTATTAATTGATAGCATCAGAAAGTACAAGTGTGGGAACAAAAAAAGTAAATAAATTATTACTGATCAAATAATAGTTAATATAAAAGATGTTACTATTTTATGGACAATATAGGCAGTACGATGTCTAAATTTTACGTTTAATATATAAAAATTTAACCGTATTGTTTATATTACATTCTAATTCAGGGTCCTGAAAGCGTCCACAGGATTAAGTCCCATTATCCATTATTCATGACTTGCACGCGCCATGTTTCAGTACCCTTTGACAAGTACGCGCTTTGACTTCACGATATTTTTAGCACAAAAATGGCAACGTCACAATGAAATTTTTGTGCATACGTATATAGATGGCAACCATATTTTTTTTTCTATTTTAACATGCGCTGTCATTGGTTTTACACATTATTTCCCTCGCTACTGACCGGGATGAAATTTATGTGACAGCAACTCCTGCCCATGTTCAAATCATCAACAAATTATGGATGCGATGAATTATTTTTGATTCCTAGCCCTTTCCTATATTTCCCTTTACTAGCTGGTAGATGTAAAGATTGATAAATTTCTATTGATAGCAAAGTTAAATGATAGAAAAACATAATAATAATAAATTTAAAAACACGCCGAAGGTCCAGTACTTGAGAAACTCCGGAAATTGAAGTGCAATTAATATCTCATAAAATGAAGCTCTGGTTATCATTTAGAAGTTTTACTAAGAAGTTAATGATACGAATTTTTCCTTCAAAAACTTTTGGATGTCTTTCGAGCTTAGTGTGAACAATGCTGCTAGGTGTAGATTGTTTTAAATGCAGAACAAGCTTACAAAACTTTAAACTTTAAACGAAAACGCGTATGTTAAAAAAATTTCAAAGTTTTCATATTCCAAAAATAGGGCCGTAGGGAAGAATAGTTACAACAATTTTAACAAACATATCAAATCGATACCTTATGCTAAAATTGTTCTGTCTGCATTTTTTAAAATACCATATATGGCTTTCGTTGCTTGTACACACAGGTATTAATGATCCACTCCTTGCTAATAAAACACTTAGATCTTGTATTGTTTTACGACATCTAATTCTGTATTTCCAATGAAAAATCTGGCATTTCTACGAATTCTTCCACTAATAAAAATCAAAACCTTCGTCTTATCTAATATGCCATTTATCACAATAGTCAACAAATGGATTTAATAATTGTTGTAAATTATCACTGTTTCCGACAAAAACAGTGTCGTCTGCATAACGGAGAAGTACTGTCTTGAGGTATACAGTCAGTTCCGTCTCTAGATCTGAGCTAACAGACCGTATGTCACAATGATTTCTCTCCTAAAAAAATGTTGCAGATCATTTATATACACCACAAAAGAGCTGGGAACGAAGGTCGCGCTTCAGGGGAGTTTTGTTGAGTTGTCAAAGTGAAAAAAGACACAGTTTTAGTTGAACTTTGTGGAAAGATATAACCAATATAGAGTGATAATAATTTTTAGTAAATTTTTAAATTTAGATTTATATTTTTAAGTTTAATTTTCACAGGCTTCTAAATGACCATAATCTTAAATTCTACGTGTAAGCGATTAAGCTAAATGAATACGTGTTTAATTTGTTTTTTAATTAGCGATATTTACGTCATTTTATTAATCTGGATTATACAAATTGCCTGCTGGTCTAACATTGGACCCCGAGGGTATTCAAACCCAGTTGTCGGACTTGTCTTGTCTATTTATCAAACAATGTTTTACAGAAATTTTATGCATTTAGTAAAACACTGAAAATACACAAGGCCTTGAAAAGTAATGCACTGCCGTCGAATTTGGTCTCCCTTTTCGATTTGTCTGCATTTCAGTGCTTCTCTTGCAATATTTGAATGTTTGACTTCCTACGTTTCGGTTCAAATGCTACTGACTCCTTGAAATGTTCATATTACAGTATTCCATACCTAAATTTTCCATATTTATTTAACATTTGTAATTTTATATTTTATTGTTAGGGTTGCGTTATTATCGTTATGCTATATTTTTGTGAAGATACAAGTTAAACAATGATAAAAAAATTGGTGAATTTTATATGCAAATTTGTATATTTCAAGGAGCAACCTCACATCATTTGCATTATAACCTAAACATAGGAAGCACGAGTTCTAAACTAAACATATTAAAAGAAGTACTCATATCTCAACAAACTGAAATAGAAAGCAAAATCCGACGGTCGAAACAACTAATCAATGCATTACTTGTCTTGAAGCCTTTTTATATTTCAGTGTTTTAGAATCTTAACAAATGCAGCGAGTTTCTGTAAAACATTGTTTGATAAGTTTCAAGTTCATTCATGTTATTTGTTTTTATTTATTTGTTATAAATTATGTTTCGGTTTTTTGTAAAGCAGATAGGACTTCAGTATTATACTAAACAATAATTCTATGTAATGTTGTGTTAATGTGAGACTCATTAAATTATTAAACGCGATTACCAGTGTCGTTAAATCGATGCTGAATATACATTTTGAAGCTGTATTGTTTTGTTTGCCGTTCTGTCCGCGCGCGCGCGCGCGCGTGTGTGTGTGTGTGTGTGTGTGTGTGTGTGTGTGTGTGTGTGTGTGTGTGTGTGTGTGTGTGTGTGTTGTTGGGTGATTGCAGACCAGGACAATTCCAAGTCACCAATGAAGCCAGATCTTTCGTGGCAACTTTGATTATTGTAAAAGGTTGGAAACCAAATAAAATATAAACACTTTCAAAATAATGGTGAATACATGTTTCTCCATTTAATCATATTAATAAGTAAAAGTGTATCATATTGCGCTTAAGGATACTGTATGAAGCGAAAGAAAACTGCAGACAAAAAGGACACGACGACAAAAACGATATAATCGATCGCGAGAACATAAGACGGAACATGAAACCTAGTGTACATATAAAAACAAAAAATAAACATACAAATATTAATTATGCGGACACTATAAAATACGGGAGTGAACACAGGTGACCCGGAGGGCAAGCAGTATCTGTCTCTATAAAGACAACCAACGCAAAGAACATTTTCCAATCCGGTATTAATCATTTCAAGGTAAAGGATAAAATTTCATGGGATTACAACCGACAGGCAGAAAAAATGTACAGCGTATTTTTGACTTATTCTGCAACTTGACAGAAAACCACACGTCTTCATCTATAAACCAATATTCCATATTGGCCGACAAGATTGTGGTGAAGACCGTCAAATTTCCAGAGTGATGACTGAGAACTTACATATACCTGGCTGAACAGTTTTTTAGGCGCTTTTGACATACGTATAAGCCGTAAGGGGACATGTAGAATAGAAGTTTAAATTCGACTGTCCTTTGGTTGGTGACTGTCTAATTTTTTTAAAGATGTATACGCCTAAGGTCAAGACAACTGGAATGTTACTGCCAATGAACCGGAAGTTGACTATTGGAAAGTTGAAGTCAGCGCGTTTGTCATATAGGTTTTTGTGAAGCCTCCCTCTATTATCTTATTCGCGATGAAGATCAAGTTTGTAGGCACACTTGGCTCATTTTGGTAGATGAAGAGACGATAATCACCGAATCGAGCATTGTTCAGTGCGAGAAAATTATCTATATAACGGAAACTCAAACGAAAAGTTTTGGTTTAATCTGTGATAGCTCTTCACGAAAATCTCTAACGAGTGAACAAAAAGATAAGCGAGAAGAAGAGCACAATTAGTACCCATTGGAATGCCGATATTCTGCTGGAAAACTTGTCTAACAAACTGAAAAAAAGTTTATGTAAATTAGGAAATCGGATATTAATGTAATATTCGCCTCTGTATATATATTTTTGATTTTGTCTTAAGTTGAACAAATCAAGTTTAGGTTTTACTAACAACGATGTATTTATATCGTATCTCTCCGTTCATTTTAAGAGAGCAGCTGTAAATGATCTATAAGCCTTGATTTGAGAAGTGCGTGTGGTATGGCTGAATAGAATTTACCAATATGTTATCATAGCTCCATGACATTTCCTCAAACATAAAATAAAAAACCGGGCCCGTTCGTTAAGTTTTACGAAATAGTATTTTTTCAGTCGAATTGCTAAATTACAAGCCTAGTTGTCAGACATGTCTTAGCAGAATGTGTTAGATATTATACAAATACTTATATACTTATACTTATACAAAAATCATGTAGTCATCGCAAACAACAATAGTTATTGCAGCTTTTTAAATCAAACCTATCATTTTTTATTTTAATGCTCATATTATATTGAAATACATTTACAAAATAAGCGACCTGCAGGCAGTATTGTACCACTGATAACATGCTGAAAAAGCAATTTTCCTTTTGGGAAAAATATGTGAAGGCACAAATAATACTTACGTATGTAAAATAAAACTGTAAGGAATAAAATAAGTTGCATTTTCTTATAATCCCTTGTGATATTTTACCGCACAGTGCGGTAACTGAAATAATTATATGATCAATAAGCATTATTTAACCTAAAATTGGCCTACATCAAGAATTTGTTTGGTCATAATTGATTATTTTCGACTGAGTATTAAACAAGTTGGAACCCAATCTTAAAAAACTAAAATCCGTTTGATAGTTACTTTGTTGTATGTATAATATTTAATCAAATTTAGAAAAATATAGTGTTATTTAGTGAACTAAAATTTATGACGGCAATGAACTGGGTTGAAAAACATCTTTTGTTAAACAGTTGATAAATATTTTCACTGGTAAATATTGACCAAATGGATAATAATAGAAATACCTATAAAGTTATTCAATGGTCTGTAGATAAAAGTTTTTTTTTTAAAATAATGAACTGTTTTTAATGTATTTGAGAAGTTGAAATGTATTTATTTTGAAATACATTATATTTTGCAATTTTACTGAAAAAAATACTCCACAAAATTATTATATCTGAAATTGAAGATACTATGTTGAAAAAATTAAAAGTGATTGGGTTTCAAAAGGTAACTATAGTAAATTGAGAATTTATATGCTTTTTGAAAACGAATATTGTATAGAAATATAGTTACAGCACATCAATTTTTACCTTTACGATATCGAAGTGCATAAGCAAAATATAGATGTGCGGTAGCTGCTCTAACTATTGACACAGGAAGTAATTAAATAATGCAAATAAACGATAAAGTACAAATAAAATTTAAGATGATAAACCTGTTTTTTCTGAATTTATGTGAAAATTTAGAAGTAGCCTATTTAATGAAATATCTATTAAAAAAATTATAGAAGCTTATATTTAAATCAAAAGTTTACGAAATTTGTAATATTGTTGCCAAAACCTGACAGAATATTGTATATAGTATTTATTATTTATTAGGCGAATGAGCATTTTGTTAACTTAAAATTGAAGCTATTTCTTTATTTGTCTTACAACAATAGGTTATCTCAATTTCTTTTAGAGTGTCAAATACTTAAAAATACAAAATTAACAATGTTACATAAATATGGAAAATTTAGGTATGCTACATGTACATTTCAAGAAGTAACATATCATCAGTAGCATTAGAACCGAAAATTCATTTATTTGTACACATATGTTTTATGTACTATGATCTTATGTGTGGTGAGACTTTAAAATTATCTTTATCTCTATCTACATTGATCGATAGGTTGAATGTTTCTAAATGTCCAGCAGCAAAAATTTCATGCATATTCAAGACGAGAGCACATTCATTAATGATGATGATGAATGAACCCTGCTTTGTACTTGACCGACACGCTGAGCCTGATTATGAAAGTGCTACTGATGAAAGCAACAGTCCGCAGGAAACCTGCCACATTATTCTGACCATAGGGCGACCAGTCTTTGCTCTTACTCCTAAATGCTGTGTGCTTAGAGGAGAAGCAGCAAATAATACCACTTTAAATGTTTTCGGCCGGACAACGAACCCACGAACCATTATACCACCAAGTCCGCCTTCTGTATCTATAAAAGGTATAAATGGAACTAGCATTTAATTCATGTGGACAGGTCTATATATAAATCGCTAACACTGTTAGGTTTCATGTCACATATTCAAGAAGTTTGCATATACATGTATATATGTTTCATATATGCTGTGATCGTATATGTGGTGGAACTTTAATAATATATCTGTATCTGTATCTGCATAAAGTACAAACTGAACAATATAAACAGGAATTCGAAGATACTAAAGGGGCAGACAGAAATCGTGACGATGTAATTGGAGATGTAACATTTTTTCAACATTTTAAATTAAACTTATTATTTCGGCACTTGAATTCGTGTGACCGAGTGATCTAGATAGTTGATTTAAATTTGTTTGGTTGAGTGCTTCTTTTGTTAAATATGAATTTTTGACTTCCTTTGTTTCGGTTCTAATGCTACTGATGAGAGGTTACTCTTTGAAATGTACATACAGCATACCTAAATTTCCATATTTATTTAACTTTGGTAATTTTGTATTTTTAAACTTACCCGTACATACCACTTTATCCTACCGCCTATACGACGTGAGTTCGAGCCTGACTTTGAACAATACAAAAACGGGTTGCGTGTAACTGGCATCGCACGTGATCAGGTTTGTCAGTTACCTGCCGAAGGTCGGTGGTCTCTTCGGGTAATCCGGCTTCAGTAAAAACTCACCGCTGTGATATGACTGAAAAAATGTTGAAAGTGGCGTTAAACCCCAATGAAACCAACAAACACTTGCATTCATCTAATAACTTAGGTGCTTCGCAAGCGCAGTATGATACGACCACAGCATGTTGACATGTGAAAGGTGAACAAATGAACCTTTGCGTAAGTGTGGACACAGTATTTTGTTGGACACAGTTATGTGCTGGACACAGTATAAAGCTGGACACAGTAAAGTCCAGGACACAGTAAAATGCTGGACACAGTGATATGACTGGATAAAAGATCATTTTGACTCATATTATCCTCAAAACTGGTGTTACTTTGTTAATTTTTTCATAAGGAACCATTTGGAAAAAAACCCATCAAAATCGAATTAAAATTTTGTTTTCATATTACACGAAATCCCCCCACTAAACGGTAAGAGATAGAGAAAATCTGTTGACATACTACTGTAAGTTCTCATTTAGAGGAATCAAATGCAAAACCCCATTAAAATCGGATGAAAATAAAAATTTCTCATCTCCTACAAAATCGCATTTTTGAAACCCTTTGACCTCTTTTTAAAAAAGCGGTAAATGCCTGGAGTCACTTTTGTTGCATTTTTCAAAAGCAATCATTTGCAAAAAACTCCACCCAAATCGGATGAGAAATAAAAAAGTTTCAAAAATTAAGGCGTGGCCTTTTTTGGAACCCCTATATCTCAATAACAGTAATAGATAGGTCATGACGCTTGTAGCCTATCATGTTGAATTTTTCATGGGGAATACATTGAAATTGGACAAAAAATAAAAAACTTACATTTGAATATCCCCTATTGGACCCTACTTAAAAACCGGTCAAGGCTAGATCACCCAAAATCAATCCCAACCTGTATTTTATATTGGGTATCATTGTGTTAAGACTTAAAATGATCCAAATAAAAGAATTAAAGTAATTGAACGGAAACCTTACTGTCTACGGACGCCGTCGCCGACATGCCCATAACAAAATACGACCATAAAATTTTTGCGGTCGTATAAAAAGGAGAAACATGGTATGAATGACATTCTCAAAATACAATTCATATATTTGTTGAGGAAACCGCATCGTCTTTAGGATGCGGATATTTGAAAAAGATCAAAATGAATCTAGAAATTAGGAATCTAAAGGTAAATTTAACGATGTCCGGGTGATGCACTATCTAGAAAAAGGAACAAATACAAAAAACATATAATTTTCTAAACCACACGCAAAATATAAAAAAAAATAATGAAAATGCCTTAAGTAACCCTGCTACCTCCTTATATATGTCCAATAATTATTTGACGACGTGAAAATATAATGTTTTATGAAGTTCTAGAGATTAAAATCAGCTTACGGACAATTAAGAATTAGGCTTATATATGGAAGTAGGAAATTTTTCAAGGTGTGGATATAGAAATTACAATGTTTTTGGATTTGGTAGTTTTTATTGTATTTTTTTTCTAATTAACCCATATCTTCTTTCAATCTTTTATAGTTATTGTTCTTTAAATAAGTTCACCCACGTCAAAGTGTATGTTATCTAGACTTTTTTATTTGTTTGGTAAATAGAAAATAAAAAAGCAATTGATCTTAAATGTATACATTGCAATCGACGATACTTGTAAAAACTTTAAAATGATCCTTATTTACAAAATTCATAAAGTATAAAGAAAGATGACATCGATTTGGTCGACATTTCTCTAAATAAACAAAATTGTATGTATCATTCTCACGTTTGACCTGCAATGTTGACTTTAAATGTAAAAAATGAACACGAGTTTTGCAAAAACTAATACATGACATCGTCAATAGAAATCACCAGAAGAACATATGTACGAACAAAACAGATAAAAAAACATAACGTAATCAAACAACAGCAATTACGAAAAATGTTGTTATTTTATGTGACAAAGTAGGTATTAAAAAAAATGTTGTGATTTTCCTGACAAAGTAGGTAGCACTTCATGTTTATGAGATTTTACGCTTAATAGGTAAAACTTAGACAACAGATATGATTTAGTCCTTTCCTATGTTCCCTTTTGACAGGTACTGCAAATATGGTTAATCTAAAAGGTTAAATAAAATAAAACACTTTTGAAAATGACTGATCTATACAGATTACTTTATTTAATTATAAATATAAGCTTAGGCAATATTTCATATTACATTTAAAGTCACTTTAAATGGAATTTACCACTACGTCATCAAAGTTCAATGCTTATTTACACGAATCGGACATTGGCTTTAAGTCCAGTGTAGAATACCCAATGTGACAGATCAAAGTGCATAGTCCAATGAGACAAGACAATTTTGAAACCAACTAAAAGATAAACAAAAACAAAAGGAAAAAGGTGTTTAAAGTACTAATCTTCCAATTCAACTGTTAAAACACGAGCTCAGGTGTCAGACATATCCAGCATGAATTTTACCGCTTAATATTTTTCGTTCTTGGAAAGGCCCAGTAATACTGGTGACATCAATCAAAAAGGTATTAATTACAAACTTCTACAGGTTGACCTTAGGTCTTTTATAATAGACACATATCCACATCCTACCGCAAGCTGTAATAGACCCCAACATAAAATGTCCTGATATTCAAATGGAACAACAATCGGCCAAATAGTACTTCAATTTACATTGACTGATTTCGGCTTCCTTATATTTGCCTAATACTACTGATAAGAGGTAACTCATATACGCATATAGCACATCGAAATTCATAATGATTTAACAGCTCAATATATTTATTATGTCGTACCATAGAAGTTAAACAATATCTCTCTATTCATACAGTATTTATTACAAAACTTATATCAATAGAAACTGCAAAACCCTCTGCGTTAACGTTTTTCCTTGTATTCAATAAAAGCTTTAAATTAAGATATTATCCATACTTGTCATATTAAAGACATTTCTGACAGTAGCGAATCAAATGAACACCGACCATCTTGTCTTACAAATATCTGCATTGTAAAAAAGATGTGTCAATAAAACAAATGACCAGTCCAAATTACAAACAAATAACACCAACGGTTTTTCTTCTAACCTTCAACAATGGCCAAATATCGAAGAATAGTCTTTGTCACCAGAATGTTTACAGATTTATAGCGGATTTAAATGCTTAATTGTATGCTGTCTTTCCTCGCATTTATTAATTTTCTGGGGTTCTGTATCCTGACGTCAAACAATTCCAAAGCAAGTCGTGGACTGTTGCTTGAAAGAACATGTACTTGTCTTTCAATTTATGCTGTTCATATAAACTAATAGTCAAATGATTCAGTAAAACGATTCTAGAATTATATTATAGAGTTTTGTATCAAGTGTAGAACTTTGTAATCATTTATTGTACGATCGAAAAATATGCTGTTGTAAATATACAAGTTTTGACCATGTCGTTTTAGCATCTAACATCTGTAGACAATTATCTTTGATATGGACAACTGATTCTTGGGATATTTCAACATAATGAATACCAGTATGGGAAATTTTGCGGAATTGATTTAGGGGTTCCAGCTCCTAACCGTTTTAAAGAAGGGCCACACGAGGGTTTTCTTTTATTACTTTAATGTCCAAATTTGATGTCTTTTATTGTGTTTCTTAAAAAAAACAACAAATATACTCCGTCTGTTGTCTCTATCTATAATTGATTTTGCATGAATTACCAGGGGAGAAATGGCCACAACGAAATTGGTTTTTCCAATTGGAATCCTTATGAAGTTGGAATAAAAGTAACACCAAGTATTTTTGGATCTTGCAACGTTTTCAAGATTAAGGGGTGAGGGGCCAAAAAGTCATTTTTTGGGGTATGGCTATTTCTTTCTTATCTGAAATTGATAAATTTGCTTTCTTTGAATTACTAGCTCTCTCAATGAACGTTTTTATGCAACAGATTTACAAATTGCAAACATATTTGGGTTTAAGACGTCTAAAAATACAAGAACATGAAAATCATAGACCACCCCATCGAATATTAATGGATAACCCCTTACTCAGTATAAAAATTTCTATGCACTTTGCACATTACTATAATGGCATTTTCGTTTGCAATGGATTTTATGTAACAACTCAGGGTATTTTTATATGCACCCGTGTATTTATGTATTAATGTGTAAAACACAATGGACAATTCCTTAACCTTGGATTATTTATGTACCAAAAGTGACCAAACTGTTCATCAGTTTGGAGACAAACTTCAAAATGATTCTCATTCAATTTGCCTAATAGCCGGATGCTGCAAAACTGGATAATTTTTCTTTTTAATGCAGAAGTGTACATTTTGTTTCATAGTTCAGTCATCTCTTATAGACAGGAACTTGGTGTGATTTATTCGAGGTCTATACACGAGTGGTAATTAAGTATTTGATATTAAAATATTCGGAGTTTGCCCCGCGACAAATCTTTGTCGCTTTTTTCAGGATTGATTGATTGACTGATTGTTGCTTAACGTCCAGTGGCAAATATTTCATGCATATTCAGGAGGAAAACAAGTTGACAATAAATCAATATGTAGACTGTGAGCAAGGGACCGGTAAGGGAAATTTTCAAATATCATCTGACAT
>JAULBM010181961.1:0-17669 GCA_032357055.1 Geukensia granosissima
TTTTTGCTTTAGATTAGGTCGATTGTCGTGTTTTATGTATAGTTTCACAATTTGCATTTCGGGGCCTTTTACAGCTTGTTATGGTATTGACTCTGGTTCATTGTTGAAGGCCATAATGGGACCTGTAGAAGTTAAAATTCTAATGTCACTTGGTGGATGGCTGTCTCATAGACAATCATGCCACATCTCCTATTTTTATATGATAAAAGACGGTGCACGATTTTGCATATGATAGTTTTTAACGATATTTTGATACTTAAAAAATTAGAGAAAAAAATCTTACATTATATGCCGTTGATTTTCATTTTTCTACAGTCTCGATAGTTAAACCTTAAAATTTCTCGGTAAACGTTTAACTATCTCGACTGTAGAAATATGATAAGCAACGGCTTACAATGTAAGATTCCATATTTCTCCACTCATTTGGAAAATTGGGAAATTTTGTCGTTTTCCATTATAAAAATTTACCTCGCAGATTTTTTGTTTTAAAAAAATGTATAATATTTTGATAGATTTTATATCTACTGAGATATATATATATAAATGTGTAATTTCAAAAAATAAACTTGTTGGTTACCAGAAATGCAAGCATTTAGACGTCATCGGAACTTTTATTTTTCACAAAATCAGCAATGTTCACATGAGCACAGGACAAACAACGAAACCTGTGATACTTCGAACACAAAATTTTATTACCGGTAAGAAAGTTTAATCTTATTTTAAATATCCACTTCAAATTTTGTTATTGTTTTAAGAAATAATAGTTAAAACATGAGAGACTCAGTTCAGTAAAACGAATATCATATTTGAGATTACCTTAAAGCCTGCAAAACCTGTAACCTTTACAAGTTTAGTACAGACATTTTTTAAACAAAGCCAGATGCAAATACAAATTGTTTATGAGAAATGTTACAGGAGTCTGTACAGGTAAGTTAAATCAACTTATTAGACCACTCGGTCACCCCGTATTAAACCTTATCAAGTGGGTTTGTTACTTTGTTAAAAGAAGGATTTGGAGTTAGTTTGTTTTTGTTTATTTATGAATTTTAATACTAGTACACAACCAAATGTGCCACGCATGAATTTTATGCGTAAAATTTTTCGTATCACGAATTACATATGAATTCCGTGTGAAAATTTTTTCTTGTCATTTTGACATAAAAAATACACATGAAATCCATGCGAAATTTTTTTCTTGTCATTTTCACAGGTAAATATTTTGATGTAAATTTGATGCGAAAATTTTTGCATCAAATTCATTTTTTTAGAACATGATATTTCATGCACATAATAAATCTCGCATGAAAAATATGTTGAAAAATTCCACAACCACATGCGAAAAAATTTCGTGCGAATTTGACATGTAGATTACACGAATATCATGCGAAATTTTACGCACGAATATCATGCGAAATTTTACGCACGAATTACATGCGCTGCTCGATTTTTTATTAAATCGTGCGAAAATTTTCCTATGAAATTCGTGTCAATTTCATGCGAATTTTATGCGTGGCACATTTTGCTGTTTATGTTTCTTCGGTGGACAAGATCATGAGGTATTGTTTAACGCATAAATACAAAAAAACATGTTTTTCTTGGTAACATATTTATTAATTTATAGACTTTGCCATAAATATGGAATATTGACATTTTCTGAGTCAAAAACTAAACTTTGGAGACTTGCATACATCAACTATGATCCTGAATGATAATAATCTTTACGCAAATCTCATTTTAATTCAAGCTACAAAAATATCCGATTTATGATTTTTGTCCAATGGCTAGAGACCCACATTTTTGTGAAAAAAAAATGCTTATTTTATATTCCGGATAGAATCCTTTCAAATGTTTTATTTCATCTAATTTTATTATTTAATTATCCTCTAATATCACCATACAAGCATTATCTGCCATTTCCTTAGAAGAATTGTGCTTGCCAATTCTAGCCATACCTATTTCTAATGTGAGGTCGAAAATAAAAATATTCCATATTTATGAGCGAGAGTAAAAAATGTATATAATGAACCATAAATTAGTATATGCCTAAGATTTACTGACATACCATTCTGCATTATATATAGCAGCTAGATTGTCAACTGGTAGTAAATTTACCTCATTGAGGCAAGTAGCGAAGACAATTGGATCTCAGAGGAACTTATTTCGTTTAAATGTAAAGATATACTGAGAATGCAAAACAACTTCTAAGACAAGTTGCAAACATTGTAGTAGACGAACATCAAGTGTGTTCCAGATTTAGAACATGTAGCACTTGTACCCACATAATGTTAATGTGTCAAAACTGATACACACATAAAAATATTTAACAAGTTACCACAAAATAACAAATGTAAAAGGAAACATTTAGATTAAATTTCACACTGTTATGCTCAACAAATGAAAAAATATCAGTTATTTCCCTATGCTTATTACCTGGTTTGACACAAAAAACGTTGGTATACCACCTTAAGGAGGTTCGGGTGTCTAAATAAAAATCGATAGAATTTTTTTATACTTTGTCAAAAGATTACCTATAATGTGCTGTCCGAAAAATTACAATCAAATGTTTATGTCACCGGTCTCGTTTTCAAGCAATGCCTAGTGAAAAATCCTACATTTTCTGTTGATTATATAGGGGAAAACTACATTTTTCTCGATAAAGAGTACATAAAACGATAGAATTCTAAAATAAAATAGGAAAAGATAGCCTTTATCATATATTAACAGAAAATAAAAAGAAAATTTAGGATTACCGATCTCGTTTTCTTGCTACGTTAATAAATCTACAGTTCTGTAGTGCAATCCTTTATAAAATTTAGTCATTGGAGTTACCTCCCCTGACAACGTTCAATTTTGAAAATGTTAAAAAGCTCTATGAATGCATAAAAACGAATATGTCATTAAATGAAGAACTACAATATGATTCTTCAGTTTTAATTTCGTAACAATATGTTTTCCCTAGAAATATTATTTGCAATTTTAGAAAAAGTCAATACCACAAGTTTGCGATCCAAGATGGCGGAAGACACCCGAACCTCCTTAAATATAATACTAGTATCTGGAATATTTTATAAGTCAAATACTATAAATTGATACTGAAATAAGTTTTATAATATTATAGAATGATTTTCAATGTGAAATTTGTTTCAAAAACTTATCTGGAACACATATTTCTGTGAAATTATTTAAACCGGAACAAATTCCTTAATTGATGAAACAACTTTTATTACATAAACTGTACCCGTATTAAGTTTTGATCGACACATTCTTGTATGTATATAAAGTGCATTAATTAATTAGCCTGAAACAAATTTCAGCCCGCGTAGTTGGCGAAAAATATTCTGGTCCAGTCCCCACCTAGGAAATGAAATTATATGTAAGCATGCAGATAAAATATTTCAAACATATGTTAGAACTAAAATTATATGTACGTATATTGTGTAATTTCGGACGAAATAACAACAGAGGTTACGTCACAGTGGAACATTGGCAACCACTAAGAGGTCTAATCGCATTAAAAAATGGCAAAAGAATGCACGTCCTACTTAAATTTAAAAAACTTGGCCAGGAACTTTCGAAATTTAGAATGTATATAAATCCGGTAAGTTTTTTCTTGCAATAACTCTTACATTAATTGTTGCTTATTGCATTCACATCAATGACAACTTTAATTGTAATGACCATGTTAAGTAACCTACACATGAAAGGTTTAATCAAAATTTTGGTGTAACCTCATCCTGGCAAAGACCATCTCTAATAATTTATCTCTAATCAATTCGTCAATGATATTTAATCCAGGTTCAGTTTGCATGGAAAACATTTATCCAAGCATGTGGCAGATCCTTCTGTTCATTTGTGTACATTTGTATTACACTTACAAACCTGTTTTAAGGTTGATTTTGTTCTAAAAAAATCTATGAAAAAACTTAATACCTTAAACTTGGATTGTTTCGATTACATCTATATAGAAACTGAAAAAAATCTCGATTTTTATAAAAAAAAATGTTGATCGTGTGCAATTTGCAGAATCATATTGGATTCGAATTATTTTCATTATAGCCCCAAATATTCCCGCTTGTAATAATAGCGTCTTCCAATTTCCCTTAAAGACAATAACCAAATTTATAAATGAGTAAATTTGTTGTCTCTAAATAGACATGAACTGCTTATTCTGGTGGACCACATGAGTTAACATCCGGTTTTTTTTTGGTAGGTTCGCATTATCCATTTAAGTATGTTATATTCTTTTTGTGGTTTTCTGTCGTGTCTTTCGTCTTCTCTTGAATTTGCAGTGTCTTTCGTCTTGTATTTAAATTTGCAATGTCTTTCGTCTTGTTCTCCAATTTGCCGTGTCTTTCGACTTTTATTTCAATTTTTCATGTCTTTAGTCTTGTTCTTCAATTTGCCGTGTCTTTCGTCTTGTATATCAATTTGCCGTGTCTTTGTCTTGTATTTCAATTTTGCGATTTCTTTCGTCTTTTGTTTCAGTTTGCCGTGTCTTTCGTCTTGTATTTAAATTTGCAACGTCTTTCGTCTTGTATTTAAATTTGCATTGCCTTTAATCTTGTTCTCCAATTTGCCGTGTCTTTCGTCTTTTATTTCATTTTTTCATGTCTTTAGTCTTGTTCTTCAATTTGCCGTGTCTTTCGTCTTGTATATCAATTTGCCGTGTCTTTTGTCTTGTATTTCAATTTGCGATGTCTATCATCTTGTCTTTCAATTTGCCGTGACTCTCGTCTTCTTCTTCGTCTTGTTCTTGAATTTAACGTGTCTTTCGTCCTGTTCTTGAATTTAACGTTTCTTTCGTCCTGTTCTTGAATTTGCCATGTCTTTTGTCTTGTTATTAATTTGTCGTGTCTTTCATCTTGTTTTGAATTTGCCGTGTCTTTCTTCTTGTCTTGAACTTGCCTTGTCTTTCGTCTTGTCTTGAATTTGACAAACCTTTCGTCTTGTTCATGAATTTGCCGTGTCTTTTATTAAGTCTTGACTGACCCTTCTGTTTCCCTTCGCTTCCCCTCATAACAATTGTGGGGGCTTGGACACTCTGAAATTTCAGCAATATATTTGAAAGGAAAGGGTTGAAGACGAATCACATTTTCTTTCATGCTTTTTATATCGCCTAATTGAAATCAGATAATATTAATAATATGCAATTTATATAGTTGTTGGTCATTTGCAATACCGTCCCTGTTATTTGTAATACTCGTGTGATAACTAGCTAACTGTCAAATCCCTTTGACCTCTTTTTTGTGATCCAATGATTTTGCGAAGTTTGCGTCAGTAGAGTGATCAAGCGTTATTTCGATATGGATATACTAGATGTGATAGTCACTTTAGATCAAACGGTATCTCGCCCCTGAAAGATCAATTGGTGCTTCAGTCGTTATGGTGTGTTCTTGTAAGGTCTTTCGTTTGTCTCAAGATCTTGACAGATATAATAAAACCCCTAAAGAAAAAAGACTAATTAAATTTGGTAATATATGAAAAACACTTTTCTTCTATTGTCATAAATATGACAATGTTCGACTAGAGCTCTTAAAAAATTTAGAAATTCCCAAATTAAATGAACTTGAAAAATTAAAAATAATACTCAACCCATCTACAGTAAAAATAAAAAGTAAAAATACTGAGGATGGAAAGAAAATAAATTGCTTCGTACAAAGAAAGACAATCCCTATCAAAAATATCTATCTGTTGACAAGTCTTCTTATTTCTACACAGCTTTGTTTAGAGATCAACCTTTCATATATAGAAGTACACCAAGCATTGTTAAGTTTTGGTGTAAGACAAACTTTATTATCACGACTTGGGTAATTGCTGATTTTTGTTTTTTTGTTGTTTTTTTTTTTGTTTTGTTTTTTGTTTTTGTTAATAAAACATGAAGCCCTACAATATAAATAGCATCCAAAATATCAACAGGGTGAAAATGTTTCTGGTGTATAGTAATTTATTTGTTAGAATATTGAAAAATGAAGGATTAATCCTACGTTGATTACAAACAATGTGTCTTTCTTATTAATCACGACTGATTTCCTGGACACTCGATCGGACTTCCGTACTTTTGCAAAATACACGTACATGATACAGGAAAATGACATTGTGTTAGCTGCAATGTGAAGTTTTGTTTGTGTCAAAAGACATGCTTAAATCATTCAATAGCTGTCTTTATACCGATGCAATGGTATTTGCATTTGATAGAGATCGGTTCTTTTCTTCATGTCAAATATGGAACAAATTTCGCTTCGATAATGCCCGCATGGTCGTTACGAGGGCATATATATGGACTCTACATTGCATGTACATCCATATCTGTCCTCAATATTTATCTTTTTTAGTTTTTAAAGCATTCGACTCTCGGAAATTTGTATTCAGTTTAAATAAATGTGGCTTGTTTTTACAGTGTTTCTTTTCATTTATTCAAATGGTTTCAGGTAATGAAAATATATGAATAGGTCGACATTTTAGATAAGGAATGAGTAGGGTTTTTTAATGTGTCAATATATGATAGCGATGTCTTCGAATTCCCAGCTACACTCTGATTTCACCATATATTACATGTGTGTGTGTGGAGGGTCTTATTCGAAGTACCACCGTGCATTTTATATCTCTAAGCCACATGTTGCCGATGAGGAAAGAAGTTTCTTTCTATATATATATTCATTTACATTTTAAAATTGTTTAAGGTTAGAACGTTTTGAGTCTATACGTGACCAGTTCATTTAGGACTTATTCGTTCATTCGTTTGAGCCATTTATAAATAATAATATATTCCAGCCTTCTTAATTCTTAATTCTCTCATATTCCACAGAATTTATGCTCGGTAATATATCATTGAGGGTGGTTTAAAAATTAGTACATTCGACTGGAAATCAACCGATTATCTCCCTTTTCGCAGAGAGCAGCGGTTCATCCAGTTGAAGTGGTTGTAATGGACACTAAGAATTCTTCACCTAAAGAAGAGGTTATTGCCCGTCCCAGGGTCAGGGGAGTGGATCTTTTAAGAGATCCTCTCCTGAACAAGGTAAGTTTTTTCCAGTGCACGGGACATTCACGCGCCCAGTTCAATTTAAATACTATCATAAGTAATAAAGATTTTGCATGCAATAGCTTGTTGGTCCGTTCTTTATTTTGACCCATGATTTAATAGATTTTATAAATGAAAGTTTTTCAACTGTTAATCACGTTGCAGCCTTTGCATAGTTTTAAAACAGTTTTAATCACTAATTGAGTTAAATTTTATTGATTTGATCATTTTTAAAAGGTCACAAATAGCAGTGTGTTTGTCTATTATCAGATTTAAGCCTAGGGCTAGTTGATCTGGTCATAACAAGGTGACATAGTGACCAAAGATTTACATTGACCTAATTTTGGACACTCAGATATCATGCTAACATAAGCTAAAAATTTTATAGAAATTTAACATTTAGGGCCTAGTTGGAAGTTAATTTGTGATGAAAATTAGCTTTAAAGAGATTTCTTAAGTACTTTATCTACATAAGAAACCTAAAAAGTGGTTTATCCATAAAAAGTCTACAAAAAGTCAAATTTTATATATTTTTCAGGGACATATATAGATATATACGTCCCTGATTTTTTAAAGAATTTCATTTCATGTGAATATTGCCATGGGATCACTTACTAAGATTGGAACAGGGGAGATAACTCTTAATATGTACAAATGTAAAAACCTGTATTTTCAGTTCAGGACATATCTCCTGTTAGTTTCTGTTGAAAGTTGAAAGGCTTTTTTACATTTGGAATTGTCTTGCCCTTCAACTTTCAACAGAAACTAATCTCCTGTGAACAGGCAGTTTGTCAAAAATGAAAGATTTTTTTCAGATGTTTTACCTTACATTAATTAAAATAGTAAAATTAAATATTTGTAGCATTTCATAGGGTGTATCAATTTTCAAAGAATTAGCATGATTCCTAGGTGGACTATAGACATAAAATAGCTTTTACCTAAAACATCTGATAAGTAGTTTTAATGAAACAAAACTTAATTGATAAAATTCTGTCTTACTGAAGCATCCCCCTCCCCCCATTAATAAAATTATCGTCTGACTGAGAGCATTTATTTGCTTGTAGGACATTAATAACTTTCACCCCCCTTAATAAGATAAAACAAATGATTTATTTTTAAATTCTTTTACACAAGTAAAATGATACCCCCACAAACAAAGTTTGGGATGTTTATAGGTATCACACTGTCTGTCTGTCCATCCGTCTGTCCACTTTCCTTTTAAGCCCAACTCCTCCTTCACTGTTCATATGAATTTTAATGAAATTTTACATGAACATAAGATGCAATGTGTAGATATGCTTATAGGAAGGAAATTCATCTCTGTTCATTCCAGGGGCTGATAATCCAAGGGAGACAGGGGTATCTTCGTGAGTTTTGTTCTGAATATGTTTTGTATGAAAATAATAATAATCAATTTAAGATAGATTATCACTTAAAATTATATCAAGAGGTCCACTTAAATCTAATATTACATTCAGCCAACGATTTATTGTTCATCAAGCCAGACTAGTATGAATCCATATTATTATCTTAATAAATAATGATTATTCCCTAAGCTGACCACTTTCATTGATCTTTCAGAAATAGTATAAATTTATGTTTAATTATTTGTATTTTTAACAAGGGAAGTGTTTATTTTATATCATAAGTTGTTAAATTTTTATTTTGCATGTCATACATATCCTATTACAATAAAAAATAGAACATTTAAATATTGCTGTTCATGTTATTTTTATATCTACAAGTTTTTGTCAAGCATTGTAAATATTTACATGACCAGGGCCATATGAACTTATTTCCCCAGACTGAATAACCCATATGAAAAAAGTAATATGAGAATTTTTTTAACTGTATATATCAGGCTGTTTTTTTTTTTTTGCTTATTAGGGCAGATTTATACATATTATTTAATAAATTACCTGTATTGAATATTTGCTTGTTTGTGATCAAAGATGTTGTAAGTTAACATCACTCCTAACACTTACTACCTTTTGTAAACTGCTTGACCTCCTGTGATTGTAAATTATTTTTGTTGAGTCTGTACCTTGATTAATGTTCATAACATGCCTCAGTGATTGTAAATTATTTTTGTTGGGTCTGTACTTATTTCTGACCAGTCCATCCAAAAGATATGCCACAAAAACCTTGATTCCCCAATGCAAGATTGCTATCTGATAGGGCAATATGTTGAAAGCTACTTTGGTTGTTGGATATCAACTTCCTGTTTCATTCAACTTAGCCCTAGTTCTCCATTTTGCATTTAATATGAAGAGTTATTGTGTACTTCAATTTCATATAGATGCACCTTCATGTGGAAAAACTTGAAATATAATTTTTAATGTTATCTTAGGACATGGCCTTCACCCTTCAAGAACGTCAGTTACTTGGCATCCATGGACTGCTTCCCCCAAGAGTAATGGATCAAGAAGAACAATCAGTAACAGTTATGGAGAATTTTAACCGTTGGACAAATGACCTTGACCGTTACATCTACCTGATGGCCTTACAAGACAGGAATGAGAAATTGTTTTATCGGGTGGTCGGTGAACATACCGAGTTGATGATGCCAATTATTTACACACCTACTGTTGGTCTCGCATGCTTGAAGTATGGTCTTATTTTCAGAAAACCACGGTATGAATGTGTTCTAATGACAATCCTTAAATTTAGAATTTCAAAACAACCACTTCAATCAATCCTGGGGTATTGCATTTAAGCACATGTAATTGAGTCATTATAACTTAATAAGTTTATACCCGAGTTTGGACTTTTAAAGGACCCTTTGCTGTGACATGTTTTTCCATGTTCATAATCATGTTTTAGATTAGGTTTATTGAAAGAAATTAAGTAGGCTTTGTTTGTACTATGAGCATCATAGTTTCAAATATTCAAAATGTCACAAGAAAACCAACAAGTATCTCAACTTAATGAACTACCTTAAGGGGAGATAACTATTTCTTGTGCTATAACTAGTTCTTGTAAAATTTTCAAAAAGTGATTGAGACAGGTTAAAAATGTTTAGAAGTATGGATGTATATTATAAAGAGAGACATTATCACAAGTGTTACATGAATTATTGATGATGGATTCAATTATAATATAATGTTATGTTTTTACCACAATTGCACTTGACCATAAAAAAAGTCTGTTCTCAATAATATATGTTACAGATGTAGTTGGGACACTAATCCACAAAATTTTTGAAACAATTTTTAACAAGATTTTCACCTGAAGGACATCTTTGTCAAAAATAATGCTGCGTAAATAGGTAAAATCGTCTGAAGAGTTACAAAGTTGTGAAGAGGATTTGTCACACTCTATTTTAAACTGACTTTTAACAGTTGAAAAATTGACTGATTTCCAAGCAATTGGAATTTACAAAGTAAATTTATTTAGTATATGAATGTTTTGAGTTTCTGAAAGGCGGATCTTGGAAGATTTAAAAGTTGTGATAAAATTTCTTTGCCTTTAAAAATATTTTTACTATTACCTGACCTAAGATTTCCACTTATCTGTACAAGGAAAGAAGATAGATAATTTGATATTGATAGAATGATATTTTAAAAGCAATTGTACGATTTTCTAATTGTGAAGAAAATTGTCTGCTAAATTCACTACTAAAAGAATTAAGATATTATTTTAAGTTGTTTAGTATAATATAATAAGTTAGATAATAATGTTCTGTATCATCTTTCCAGAAACTTACCTCGAATCTGTTCTAAACCTAAGTTTTTTTTATAAAACAAATCATGATTTTATGTGCAGTGTAAAATGTCATGGATTTGCAATTTAAATCATGCAAATATTTACAAAAACATTTGAGTACCTTTAATATATAAATTGATACATTATTTTATGTTTGAAGTACTGGTTAAGTTGAAATACATAGCTTTTCTTTTAAGTATTTTGTCAATTGCGTCAAATTTGGGTCTTACATGTGTGTAAAACAAATTTTGCTGTGACAGCCATCTTTGTTTGAAAATGGTTATGCTGAACATAATAAATTTTCCTTTAGTTTGGTTGCATAGGCTCAAAAGTTTCAGACAAGAAAATTTTAAGTGAATTTCCAATAGGATTCTATGTGAGTCACATGCCATCTTGTTGATTTTTACTTTTTTTCTATATTTTTTTGTAATTGCAGCTTTTTAACAATTTTGTACTTTTAGAGGTCTGTATATATCAATCCATGACCGTGGACATGTATATGATGTAATGTGTAACTGGCCAATAGATGATGTCAAGGTATGTACAAAACAGACCAACAAAAAATCATTCAACACCCTATCCAGTATTGACCCATCGATACCTTCATTGTGAATCTCATTTGTAAAAATACAGTAGAGCTTTTCTTAAACTTAATTCTGATCCCTCCAAAACTTATATCCACCCAAACGTCAATGTATGTCTGGCCAATAGATGTTGTTTAGTTATGTTAATAACTGGAACCTCAACAAACTCAAAGCTTGTCAAACCAGCGGCAGATCCAAGATTTTATGTTAAGGGGGCACAGGTCCAGGGCAGTGCCCTGGTAGGGGCCCAGGGGCTGAACCCTGAACGCTTATAGAAATTAGGAAATTTAAGACTCTTTTTTTCTCTTTTTTAGTGTGGTGGGGTGCACATCAGGTGCCCCACCCCCCACCCCCACCCCTGAATCTGCCCCTGCAAACATTAAAAAACAAAAACAAAAATATTTCCTCAAATCATTCTGACATTGTTCAACATCTTCTCGTTCCTGACACCATAAACCAAATGTATAAAAATGTAATATTAACCAATAGATTATGTGTAGAAATTAACTGAATTTACCACATAAACATGTACCTTTAATTTTTAAAAATTCAAAAGAAAAAAAATTAAAAATATTGCAGACATTAATAAGTAAATATTATGCTTGATTCAGAAAAGTTTGAACAGGGGTATCTTGAAATATATTGATCCAAACTTCGATATACATTGTACAACCTGCTGCTATTGACATATAATCTTTCAGTTCATGCAAGATAAGGAAATCCCTTAAACTTAAAATAACATCATCATTTGCAACAAAAGTGGTATGAAAGAGGTAAAAAAATAACAACAAAATAAAACTTTTTGATTTTTTGTACAAATTTGTACATTACAGGCTATAGTTGTCACTGATGGAGAGAGAATTTTAGGTTTGGGTGATCTTGGATGTTATGGTATGGGGATACCAGTAGGGAAACTCTCCCTTTACACAGCATTAGCAGGGATACAGCCACACCAATGTTTACCAATATTACTGGATGTTGGTACAAACAATGAGGTATACATTTACTGATACAAAGTTCATTGCAAAATAAGTTGTACTCTGTCAGTTATTTGTGGAGTGAGCTATTAAGGCAAGGACCATTTAATTTTTGGGGGGTGGGGCCTTGTATTTTTTAGTAAAAATTTTTCAGACCCTGATTTTTGTCCAAAAAAATCTGGCCAGCATGTGGAATGAAAAAAATATTCTAGCCAACGGTTTGGTCATTGGAAAAAATTAATTTTTCAAAGAAATTTTCTTACATGAACTATACATGAAAAAAATAATCTGGTCCATGAAGCGGGTGCATATAATTTTCTGGCCTGCATACAATTTCCAGGCAACCCCCAGAAAATCAAATTGTCCATGCCTTAGAATTCTTTGCACGTTTCCATGTTTCCGTCAACATTAAATTATTCATATTTTAGAGCATGACTAAGTGCTTGATACATTAATTGGTATTCAGCTTGTACTTTCTTTACCAGAATTGTGTCTTCCTTTCTAATGGGAGTGCCAATATTAGACCTAGATTTGATACTACATAACTTGGTGCACACTTAATTTATTTATCCATTTGGATATTTTATGAATGAAGTATTCAAATTACAAATTTATATTGTCCAGATGGAGAAATAGAAGACTTTAATCGCACAATGAGGTTTTGATAACTTTTGCTTCATGTCTTGATATCGATATGCGCATGACAGGAGTGAATGGTTGACATTTTCTTTGCTCTGAGAAAATTTTGAAAAACCAACTTTATGATAGATACTTGGTGCTTAATTTTAGTGTAAAGAGTGTCCAAGAGTGTTAGAACATTATTTTGTGTTTGATTCATTCTGTTTTGGTGGATGGAAAAGCTGATTAAGTAAGAAAAACAACACCACCGTGAGTACCATTCAAACACACACTGATTTAAATATGTCAACAAACACTAATACACTACAAGGTGACAATATAGATCGTAACGGTACAAGTGTTAGTGCCGCTTTATCAGAAGCCCATAATGTAATATATTCTGTAGAACCAGAGGATACGGTGTTTGGAAGCTTGTTTGACAACAGCACTACAAATACAAAATCACACAAATTAAAACGAAAACTAAATGAAAGTGACAGTGAAATAGAAGCGCAGGTGAATGATAAACAGTCTGACAAACATGAGTCGAAACGTGCAAAACATCAAACTCCTTATATATCGCCTGCACTCAATACTTTAGTAACAGAGGCGATCGTACACGTTGATTCTAATCTATCTCCCGATGTACTGATGCTGACCCAATTGATAAATAAACTTTCGATTGACATGCGTAATATGTTCAGCAATGTTACAACACGTATTGACAATCTTGAAACCAGCCTTGAACGAAAAATTACGCAAAAGGTGAACCAAATAGTTGATAAACGCATTAACTCTGAGGTGGGTAAAGTTAGAAAAGAGATGAATTCAGTGGTTGAAAATATACGTTCAGATTTTGACAGTGATATAAAATCTGTGGAAGACAAGCTTACCGAGATTTCAAAAAAAGTTGAATCTACTGATTCCAGTCAGGACAAAGACTTGTCTTGTAACGTAGTCATCAGGAACCTACCAGAGAGTGTAAACGAAAATTTGAAAGGTAAAGTTTCTGCCCTTATGCGTGAAGGTTTGAAATTAAATGATGTTTCAATTTGTAAGGTTGAGAGGAAACAAAGCAGAAGTGACCATTCTAGTGGTATCGTCATTGCTACTTGTAACTCAAAACAAAATGTGACCGATATTATGTCAGCTAAGCAGAAACTTAAAAACAGCCGACAATATAGCAATGTTTTTATTCATAAGGATCAGACCGTACAACAACGCATTGAGCGTAAAAATTTGAAAACAATTGTGGACGTGTTGAAATCGGTCAACCCAGGCATTGATATGAGAGGAGCAGAGATCATTGCACATCGTTATATAAACTATCAGTCCGGCAGTAAACACCAAGGGCATGAAAATAGACAAAACGGTAACCCTAGTGGCGAACATCGTCGTAACGAGAATACCCGAAATCGCCAGCCTGAGAGACGTGATCAGTCCGACAACCGTGGTGATAACGGTAACCGTCGCCAGCAAACTTATCGTAGCTATGGTAATGGTGGACGACAGGATCAGCCGAGACAAAAAAGACACTAATTGTCAGCAGGCTTTTGGAACGTTAACAACTGGAATAAAAATACTAATTCTGAAAACTGTAAATTAAGAACTTCATGTATTAAAAAATTAGACTTAGATATTGTTGGTATTGGAGAAACTCACTTAAAAAATGATGAAGTTGTCAGTGTTCAAGGGTATAAATGGATAGGCCAAAATAGGGAATTTTTGCATAGAAATGCTAAGTCTGGTTCGGGTGGAATAGGGGTTTTAATAAAAGATCATATATACAACTTGTTTGATGTCAGTGTTTTGAATCAATCATTTGAGGGTATTTTGTGGATAAATTTTAGTCATAAATTATCAGATTTTGCATTTAATATGTGTATTTGTTATTTGCCACCGGAAAATTCAACACGACAGGTAGATAAACACTTGTATTTTGACACTTTAATTACACAAATATACGAATATCAAAATTCTGGGCCTTTTTTTGTTTGCGGCGATTTTAATAGTCGATGTGGGGATGAAAGTGATTTTATTACAGGGGTAGATGATCTGTGTCACAGAGATGTTGTAGATTATAAACAAAACTCTTACGGAAGTTCATTTATTGATTTTCTTATCAGTGTTAACTGTTGTATTTTAAATGGTAGAAATTGTATTAATAATGATTTTACTTGTATTTCAACAAAAGGATGTTCTGTAGTTGATTATTGTATTGTTCCCTATGATTTATTAGACTCATTTAAAGAATTTACTGTGATACGAGCAAATGATCTTGTGAATTTAATTGGCCTTGATCAAACAGGTATCGATTTAAGGTTAATCCCTGATCACTCATTGATTAAGTGGTGTTTTGAGATTGGTCCATTTATGTCAAATTATGTACTAGAAAATGAGTTTAATGAAGCATTAGAATTTAACAAATTTGATTTTAAAAGTGTTCCTATTGATTTTATGAATACAGAAAATGTAAATGCAAATATTGGTTTGTTAATTGAAAAACTTCAGAGATGTGAAAATGAACAAAATTGTGTAAATGATATTTACAATGGGTTTTGTAAAACAGTTGAAACAGAAATGCATGAAAAATTGTCTTGTAAAACAATACGTATCGGATGTAGTCGTACTAATAAAAAATGTAAATCTAAAAAACCATGGTGGAACGATTATTTATCAAAATTGTGGTATGATATGTGTAGGGCTGAAAAGGCCTGGAATAAATGTAAAAATAATCGTTCTAAAGAATATAAAGCCGAATTTGTGAGGCTTAGAAAAATATTTGATAAAGAGGTCCAAATAAGTAAGAGGAAATATTGGTTTGCAATGCAAGAAGACTTACTTTTAGAATCCAGTAAAAATCAGAAACAATTCTGGAGGAAAATTGGAAAAATCGGGATCGCGGATGATAGGAAACAAATGATTCCTATGGAAGTTTTGGATTATGAGGGTAATTTATCTTCTGATTTGACAACTGTTCTTAATAAGTGGAAAACAGATTTTTCTGACTTGCTGAATCAGGTATCGCAGACCAGTATTTCTACAAATATTATTACTCCCAAAAATGGGACATTTAATGATTTTTTATTGACGGAGCCCATCTCCTTTCACGAAACAGTAAATGTTATTAACAGTGCAAAGAAGGGGAAGGCTGCGGGTTTTGATAATTTACCAGCAGAGGCATTTTTGAATAATACATCAGCATTATTTTTGTTCCATCTATTTGATTTTTGTTTCAGAACCGGAAAAACACCGGATATGTGGGGTAAAATTATTATTAACCCAATACCAAAGTCTAATATGACAGATCCAAGGGACCCACTTTGTTATAGGGGAATAGCCTTAGCAACAGTCTCTTATAAATTATATTGTACTATTCTAAATGAAAGGTTATCACAATGGGTCGATGATAACAATTTGCTGTCGGATGAACAAAATGGGTTCCGTCAGGGTAGAAGTACAATCGATCAACTATCTACATTAACTAATATTATTGAAGTTAGAAAGAAATTGCGTAAGTCTACATTCGGCGCTTTCATTGATTTTAAAAAAGCGTATGATACTATAAATAGAGACATTTTATGGTCAAAGTTAGATAACTGTGGTATTTCAAATAATTTTTGTACTGCTATTAAATCCTTGTATAATAATGTTTTGTGTTCAGTTAGAATTAATGGACACCTTACAGACTGGTTTAATGTAAATAGTGGTTTAAAACAAGGCTGCCCATTGTCACCTCTTTTGTTCAATTTGTACATTAATGATTTAGTGTTATTTCTGAAGTCGTTTGATTGTGGTATAGATATTGATGGTGAGAAGGTTTGCATTTTATTGTATGCTGACGATGTGGTTATTTTGGCTAACGACGAAAGTGAACTGCAAACACTTTTGAATGCTTTGTCTTCCTGGTGCTCTGATAACTGTATGAATATTAATGTTGCAAAAAGTAATATTGTTCATTTTAGGACACCTTCAGTTACGCGTTCTGACTTTAGATTTATGTGTGGGGGTCACATTGTAAATTATTCTAGTGAATACACATATCTTGGGTTAGTTCTAAATGAGTTTCTGGACTACAACGTGACTGCAAAGGCTGTAGCACAGTCAGCCAGTAGAGCTCTTGGGTTGGTCATAGCTAAATGTAAAATTTTAGGTGGAGTTTCATATGATGTTTTCAATAAGTTGTATGACAATTTAGTATGTTCGATTATTGAATATGGTGCCGGTATATGGGGAGGTAAAAATTATTCTTGTATCAATAGTATTCATCATCGAGCTGGGAGATTCTTTTTAGGTCTCGGTAAATATGCACCGACCGATGCAGTTTTAGGAGATATGGGTTGGTTTCCCTTCATGCATAAACAGTTGAAATGTGTAACTCGGCTTTGGTGTAGACTTAGCAATATGAGCTCTAATCGCCTGAATAGAAAGGTTTTTATATGGGCTGATCGGATGAGCGTTAGACATAAGTGTGTGAAAAATTGGCATTTTAATATTAAAAAGACATTTTGTGAGTTGAACCTTAGCCATTTTTGTAATATCGATGAATTTATTGACACTCGTTTTGTTTTGAATTGTATATCCGATAAGTTATCGCAAACTTTTATCAGTCAGTGGAAAAATCGATTACTATCTAATAATTCTATTTCTGGAAGAGGTGGGAATAAACTTAGGACCTACAGGTTGTTTAAAAGTAATTTTGAAACTGAGTTCTATTGTAAAACTCCACTTCCGTTCAAACACAGAAGCTCTTTTAGTAAATTT
>JAULBM010182181.1:0-17667 GCA_032357055.1 Geukensia granosissima
GTTGCCATGGATTTGTAAACAATGACGTCACTTGAGTCAGTGCATTTCTCAAATATGGCGGATGTTATGAGACCAATCGCAAAGGACAAGTCGCTAGCTCTGACCTGGGGTTATATTGAGTAAAATCTATGGAATGATAATATTTCCCCAGGATGCCAGGTTAAGGTGACCACAGAGGCAAGTTTGACTGTATAGCAAAGAACAAATTTTTTTACAGCATTAACAAAATATGACTTACCGGAGGTGTTGCCTGAACTGTTCTGACAGTATTTCCAACAATGTGATTCTCTGTAATGGTTTCTGTCCAATCGTTCGTCACCCAAAGCAGGGTGGGATCAACAGAAACAAACACAGACAGAGTACCAGTAGCTGACAAAGATGGTGTGCCACCATCCTTTGCTCGGATCAAAACCTGGGAAGAAAATAGTATCAATTCATAAACAGCAAACTGTGCCTGGTTACCCTAAATTGCAACCTAGGAGGTATTGCTTTTTCAGAATAATGAAAAATAATGTTCATTTAAAGTTAAATGCATCAAAACTATAGGTATATTGATCCTCAGTCTCTATCTTCTTAAAGCTCATTAATTGATTTTTCACACTTTCCTAAAATACCCACAGTTTTACATGCACACTTGAGTGTCAAGCAATTAAAATTTCTAGGTGCATTAACCCCTAATTTGACAAACTCAAGCTATATTCCTAGGAATACCAAATGCATCATTTATGAAAGCAGAGTAAATATTTGTGCTTAAAATTTAACAGCATTCTTAATCTTTCATAAACGTAAGAAATTCAAGATAAAATATGAATTTCAGACAGATTTTGGTGCCGGAATCACAGTGTGCAAACCAATCTTCTTGAATATTTTGTATATGTTATTGTACAAAATTAAATAAAATCTGTGTCTGGTTTCAAATTCCTTAAACTAAAAATTGCAACGAACCCCACAATTCTGCCTTAATTGAATCTATTATTGAAAATCATTTGAGTTTTAGGTGCTGAATTAAACAATTTAAAAGTCTAACAAGCAATAGTGTATATTTTGAAAAATAAAAATTTTCTAAGATTTTAGTTGTATTTTACAATTTTTGAAGCTCTATGAATTTTGTTCACAATTTTCGGGCCAAAAAGGCCTTTCAAACCTTGTCCTTAAAACATATATATCAATGGTTATTGTGTGCTTTTCCAAAGTTTTATCATGAAACAATATGTGCTTAATATTTTCAGGGATGTGATTTGGACATTTCACGACCAGGGGCCAGTTGTTCAACTTATTTAACTTAGAGTTAAATTTAACTCCATGTTAAATTTGGTTGATTTGTACAGGTGTTAAATACAAGTTAAAATTTAACCTAAGTTAGTGTTGAACAACTGGGCCCAGCATAATTTACTGGTAATTCCCTTGCAGAAATATATATAATATCATATGAGAAAGAATCCTAAAAAGGATAAGATCCACAGAAATCTGCAGTTCCTCTGAGGAATCAACCCTGTATTTTGATAAAGATACTTACAGTGAAAGGACTGATGCCACTTCCGGCTATGGAGGACTTGAGTGATACCACTCCTGTGTCTGGCTGTATGTAGAAGAATGGTTGTGCTTGACTATTACCTACTATTTCATAACTTAATTCATTGTTTGGTTCCTAGAATAAAGAAACAATTAATTCATTGTTTGATTCCTAGAATAAAGAAACAATTCTAATTTCATAAATAAGTATGTTATAAGATTTAAAAATGCACAATTTGGGTAGTGCCAATGTTGAAAATTTCTTGTTAGCATGCAGTGAGGCTAAAATAAATCTTCAAAATATAGGGGAAAATGGTGGAAGACTTTAAATCTAAAGTTATCCATATCATAAATGAAATAGCAATCAAATATTCTTTTTTTATTTAAAACATAGATGTAAAATTTATTGTTATAATTTTTCTGAAACTTTGGAATACTGTAATAACTCTAATTTTTTTACATTAAAAAACACTGATTTTCTTGGATTTTGCATAAGTGTCGAAAAATTAGATTTTTGAAAAAGTTTTGTCAGGCTTCAGTGCAGATGACTACGATCGGTAAGTATTTCATGTGCAAGCATCGGGTTCAAGTCAATAAGCAGATTTTGCAAGTCTGTGGTAAGTTTATCTGCATCCATATTGTGAAAGAAAACAGTTTTTGTGCTTTGATTCAATGTTTTTTAATAAAGTTACTTTGTTTTCACTCGTTGTTTTTGTTACCTGAAGTTAGGGGTTGATGCGAAAAAAACCTGTTCAAAATGAGATTGATTGGAATCCCGAAATTCATTATTGTTACAGACTTAGTATATAGTCTTCCTCGGAAGACGTGTGTAGCCTGTTTGCTCTTTGGCAGTGCAGCAAAGAAAAAACGGAGATATTGAAAATAGGAGGAATACTACATCAGTTATTGATCAAGCATGTTTTAAAGTTTGGCTAATTGTTCCTGCACGGTTCATTAGGAGTAAACATTTAGAAATGGTAGCCCCCCCCCCTTTTCCATGCATTTTCCAAGTAAAAATTGCTGTAAAAATTGAAATACTGATATCCTGGGAGAATAAAATAGGTGCAATACTGCATCTATTGAATAAGTTTCTGTAAAAGTTTTGTTAATGTCTGGTGAGTGGTCTAGGAGGAGTAGTGGATTAGAAATGGTAACCCCCCTTTTTTCATGCATTTTGCAGGTAAAAATTGCTGTAAAAATTAAAATATTGATTTCCTGGGTAAATAAAATAGGAGGTGCATTTCTACATGTGATAATAAAGAATCTGTTAAAGATTCATCAAATTCTGTCAAGAGGTTAAAGAGGAGTAGTGGATTAGGGAAAGTGTGACGCGGACGACACCGGACGACACGGACGCAAGACGACAGAAGTGATCCCTATATGTAGCTTGACATATAAAAATGCTTGGAGTAACTTTTATTGCATTTTTCATAACGAACCATTTGCAAAAAAACCCATCAAAATCCTATGAGAAATAAAAAAGTTTCAAAAATGAGGGCGTGGCCATTTTTGTACCCCTCATATCTCAATAACAGTAAGGGATAGGTCAGGACGCCACTGGCCTATTATGTTGACTTTTTCATGGGAAACACAAAGAAAAAAATCCCATCAAAATTGGACAAGAAAACTGAGATCTTGCATTCAAATAAGAGAAAAACCCCTTTTAGCCCCTCCCCAAAATACGGGACGTGATAGATCCCCTTAAATCAATTTCAACCTTTATTTAGAACCAATTATAAATGTCCTAAAATATTAAAAGGATTGGTTGACTAGAACAAAAGTTACCGTGCTGAAACCAATTTCTACAGAGGCCTAAAGCTGACGACAACTACAATGACGACAACAGCATCATACCATAATACGACCGCAAAATTTTGCGGTCGTATAAATATTGTTGAAAGTGGCATTAAACCCCAATCAAACAAACAAACAATCCGCTGATACCCACATTACAGTCCCCAACCTTACCACTGATACCCACTTTACAGTCCCCAATCTCACCGCTGATACCCACATTACAGTATCCACATCAACACTGATACCCACATAACAGTCTCAGACGTCTACACTTGTACCCACATTGCAGTCTCAAACCTCACCACTGATACTCACAATAGTCCCCAAACTCACAACTGATACCCACATAAACACTCCCAGACGTCAACACTTTTACCGACATTGCAGTCTCAAACCTCACCAATGATACCCACATAAGTCCCAAAACTCACCACTGATACCCACATTACACTCCCAGACGTCTACACTTATAGCTACATTGCAGTCTAAAACCTCACCACTGATGCCCACATTAGTCCCCAAACGCACAACTGATACCCAAGTTACAGTCCCTGACCTCATCAATAACACCCATATTATAGTCCCCAACTTCACCACTGGTACCTTAATTACAATTCTGACCTCACAACTGATACCCACATTACAGTCCCAGACCTCTACACTTATACCCACATTGCAGTCTCAAGCCTCACCACTGATACACACATTAGCCCCCAAACTCACAACTGATACCCACATTACAGTCCCTGATCACACCACTGATACCCACTTTAGATTCCCCGATTTCAGCATCGATACCCATATTCCAACTGTCACTCAACTTAACTTTATTCACCAACAACAACCACAACTAAATTATAACACCAACTTAAAAGTTGTTTATAAAATACTAAAAAATCATATAATGTTGTGCAACTTTTAAATTCAAACCATGATATAAAGTCGTTCACTTAGTAGCACAAAATAAAATAATAGTGCAAAAATAGACAAATTTGTCAGCTGTTCAGGTAATTTACGTAGTACTGTATGTTTATATAAACTGTATTAAGTATTCAATTAGCATGCTTCAGTACATGTAAAAAATAAAAACAAACAAATTACAATACATTACACATACCTGTCGTACATAATACACCACACCAGGTTGTCTCTGATCCAAAAACATCGTATCTAGTAGGGGGGATGATATCAGACAAATAAATGGTGCTGATCACTTTCTCTGAGAGCCCAACAATTCAAAGATCATGAAAGACCAACAATACCGTGCCAAGACCTCAGGAAACAACTTACTATGATATCGCAAATAACTATTTACTTATATGAGATAAACAGAATGAATTTGACCGGTAAATGTACGATTTATTCATCAATGATCTTGATGATGTCAAACTGTTCATTCAGCCATAATTTTGTCATTTAAGAATGGGGAGTGTATTATCATTGTAAATTTGAGTTTTACATCGTAAGACGATGTTAGAGAGAAAATATCGTATTGTGTTTCTATTGTTCCGAGTTCTGTATCATATGAATTCAAATTTTTGTGGCGTACAATGAGATAAATTTAAATACCTTTACACCACTTGTACAATTACATATTACTGTATCACAATTAATTTTCTAAAAATTCTACTTTCACATTTTAAAATTCATCGAACTGGTACTTATCAGATAAACAATACTGACAGTCTAATTCAGATGTAGGAAGAAAAAATCCCTGTCAAGTGAACAGTTTATTGAATTTTTGTGGGTTTTTTTAAAGACTAGGATTTTTATTGATGCACAGTTTTATGGAAAGTCTGTGACAGATACGAAGCCTGAAATTCTCCTTGGAAGCCAAATAGTCACATAAATGTCATAGATAGAAAACCACCAGGAAAACTTGAGAGCTTGTGTAACACATTAACTTATGTTCTACAGAAACCAAAGGGGGAGGGTTCTCAATATATTAGTATACAGGAATGTAAAATTTTTCAGGTGCCTATATAAGGATGTTTGTTCGCCTTATTTGAGGGTATCTTTTTGAGAAAATTAATAAATATCTGGGTTAAATATTTCATAATTTATGTACAGTTCAGATCTATTTTTTATAAACATATAATAAAAGTGTGGTATGTGTATTGCTGGTCTATTTAATTTATTTGTACAGATGATTTTGTTATAAGTAATACCTAAGTATACATCACACTTACTGGTATTGACTTTGATAACATAATAGTTAAGGACAAGGGTCCTTAAAAAAAGACATTTTTGGCTCAAGAATTTGGCTAAAAAATGAAGTGGGTGATATCTGTTATTCTATATTGTTTTTAATATAGAATATCTATTTACTGAAAATTCAAGTTTTTTAGTTTATTTGGTTCTACAATGGTTACAAATTGCTTTTAATGTGAAAACATTAAGAATTTACTTAATTTGATACAACATTCGATACAGTTTTGTCAATTTTATTAAAGATCACTAAAAAACACCACAACCAAACTTTGCACAATTAAAGATCTATCTAGCACAAATATTTTGTTTAAATATCTTTGTGAAGTGTTGTGTTCATATCTGTTGTGGGCAAACAGCTCCAAACATTTAGCAATTTTACAATGAAAATGTTTCATTTTTGTTCAAATTTTCAAATATTCCTTGTTTTTTTGTGGAAATGCTGAAAATTATATAAGAATAAGTAATGAATTATCAAATATGAAAATGAAAAGATATGGGGTAAATGTTAGAGAGACTTCAACCTAACCGAACACATTACAGACTGAAGTTAGTACTAACTTATCTTAGTGTTACGTGGGAGTGTTGAGTGTTCACAAACATGTTTAACCCAGCCATATACTGTTACTTTATGTGCCTGTCCTAAGCTCTCCTTGTTTTCATGTTTTTACTCATTTTTCATTGTAAGCTTAATTGTCCAATTATTGCTCCATTTGAATGGCATCACATCTTATTTTCAGTCTTATGGTGTACATATTTGTCCATTATTGAAGGCTTTTATTAGGAATGTGTGATTTTTAATTTTCTGACTTTTTTGGATGGCCGCCTCATAGCCACTAATATCCTAAAATAAATATTTTTAAAAAGCAGTTGTGTAGAAAACCCAAAAACATTTAAAAATTACAATTTGTTTATTACACAGCTGTCAGGCAATATTTTGAATATTTAAATTTTCAATCCTTAACATAACCCTTATTTTGAAAGCACAACAAAAACTAGAACACTTTTTTCAAATTCCATAAGTATATTGTACTAATTACAAATAAACAGTGAGTTAATTTAAGCATTAATATCCAATTATTTATTTAGTTATTGGATGTTTTGAAAATAAACATCGCCCCTGGTCAAACTCTAATAAATACATACTTAATTTGGTATAGAAATATTGAAATGACACTTAAACATACTGAAGTGCTTGTTGGTTTGTTTTTCCATTGTCAAAGAATTCATTGAATATTTGTCATCTTTTAAATAGAAGTAGTGGCATTATAACCTGTTTTTTGCCAAAATATGATAGTTTTTCAATCTATTTAAAATTTTGTCACTGAATTGTCTTCATATTATTTTTTTAGGATTAAATTTGTATATCTTGAATAACTGCATTTTTTGGTATTGTTTGACCTCTCTTATCACAGCAAAAGATGAGAAAATCTTCAGCCAAAGCATTCATTCCACCCAATGAAGATATGGGCAGAGCAATTACTATTGTTTAAAAATGGTGTCATGTAGTCCATCTTATTTTTCACCACAGATACTCTGAAAGTCTATCTACTATATTTCTACTTAAATCTAGTATGTACAGTCTTATTCAGAAGTAACTCTATAGCTCTATTGTGAAACCTCCAAACTTTATTTATAAAGACCCCAAAATAACTATAAAGAATAAGTGGATATTTTTTTCTCTTTATTTTTTGTCATTTATTGTGATTCAGGTACTTGGGTGAACTTTTGTTTAATTGTTCAGACATGATTTTGCCAGCATAGAAAAAAAACGGAAATGTGTAAGCGGAGCTGTATTTTGTATATTAAAACAGAAACAATACGGGAAAATCCTGCTTCCAGAAAGCGGAATTCCGTTTTAAAACAGACAAAAATCATGTCTGATTTTTATAGTTCATCTGATACTGCTTTTGCTTTCTTAGATTTTCCCTGTGACCCACTTGTTGGAGGAGGTATGGGATCCCACTTACTAGTTTAACCCCACCACAGGTATCATGTGCCTGTCCCAACTCTGGAATTGTGGTCATAGGTTTGTCTTAAAGTTGTTTTGCTTCATGTCCATTTTTGATAAAATTCAGGAAGGAGCAGTTTTACATATAAACATTTTATTTATTTGGAGCCATTTAAAGCTCTTCACAAAGAGTGATATTCCAACTGTGTTGAAGGCGTTGTGGAGAGCTTTACATAAGTAAATTCACTTTGTTTTTCTCATAAGTTAATTTAAATATTTCTGTCATCAGTCAACATCAATTATGGCAGATACAATGAAAGGTTTGGGGTTATAGAACTATTGCTTTTCCTATATTGGTGAATAAAATGTAGCTGAAACTGACGTTGCACAGTAATATAACAGATATATTATTCTTTTGAATGTGAATGTTTACACCAGATATATTGATGAATAAAAACTCCTAAATTATAGACTTTCTACTGTACAAGGCCCCATTTCATAAAACAATCACTATTCAAGCATGCACATTATTCCATTCATTTTCCATAGCCTAACCTCCACGTTAATTTTGGGATTGACTTATGAAATGCAGCTTGTGGTTAAAATCAAACAATCCATCTGTCCTCTGACGAATGAACTTATTGTATTACTTGACAACACCAGCATCATCTCTAGGAGATGTAACCATTCAAACATTAATATTGGAAAACTGTGAGAAGTTAGCTCTATTACCCCAAACCTTAAATTATATCTGCAATAACTGTAGATGTTTATTTAATAGTAATTTGGACTTTGGTGGAAGTCTGTTACCACACCTCCAATCCATTACATATTAAAGAGGTTTTTATGAAGAAGATATTTTATTGCCATAAAGATGGGCCCACAAAGGGCAGAGTTCAACATAAATATAAATTCACCATGATATATTATTAAAAACAAGCAATATTTGGATTCACATATAGATATATACATATTGACTGTAGATACATGTACCAGCTATATATATATATATATATTATTCATTCTATGCATATATGATAACAATGGATATACGGTCATTCAATGTCCAGTAAAACAACCAAAATGCCACTTTACCAACTCTTCTTGTATATCCCTGCATGGTTCATGAGTATAGGTGTTATACTGCATAAATTTGCATATCATTAAAATTGGGTGTTCCTATCATACTTTAAATTATGCAATTCAAATGCACTTACCATCTTACAGCAAATACAATCCTTTTATAAAATATGTATACAGGTCACTTAAGATATGTATGTAATTTGCATGTGTCCCAAATTGTAAGGGGCAAGAGGCTCAGTAAAGGGTAATATTTTTATCAATTACTTTTGTTGTTTAAATTAGATAAAAAGGTTTAAAAATTAACATATCCATCTAATATATTTTTTTCCAAGCCTAATAATGCCCTTTTAATATTTATTGTTAATTACCTTTAAAATAAATTTCCCCCTAAGAAGCCCCCAAGAGTTAGAGTTATAATGATTATATTTATCTTGTTTATACAGTATTATGTAATTTTGAGACACATAAAGCACTTGACTGTGTAAGAAAACAATAAAGATTGTCATCTTACATAGGTAAGGCATTTTTATAGATTAAAAGTGATTTATAGGTTACTATATTAAGAAGATGAATTTCATTTCTTTGTCAAATGTACTTGATTTAATTGAAATTTTGAGAAATATTGATTTGGTCAGTTTTGAAAAAAAAACAGGCAATCAAAACTGTAAAATACATATTTTTGAAAACAAAATGAGGAAATTTTGATTCTTGATATAATAGATCTATAATCTGTAACTTAACAACAATATGAGAAGAGGAATATGGACATATTTTTATATTAAGAAGCATTTTACTTTGATGAACCTACTCTGCATTAAAAATATAGAAATGAAAAAAAAAATAGAATGTATGATGCACCAGCAAATGTAAAATATATAAACAACTCCCTTACCCAGAAGCCATGGGATAAAACAGCTACTTGTAGTGCATAATCTGAATCTCACCAAATTTAAACTTCATATTTATTGATCCTCAACCACATTTCCAAATTTCATATCATTCCATAGATGTTGTAAAAATTATTGTTTGAAAACCTTAAAAACATTTCAAGGGACACAATCCTGGAACTGCAAAAGTGAAACTGGCCATTATTTAAGTGGATATGTATTTATTGTTCCTCAACAACATTCAAAATTTCAAATCATTTTATTAAAGTTGACAAAAGTTATTGATAGGAAACCTCAGTTTTTATGAAATTTGACTATTTCAAGGGACATAACTCTGAAAATGACAAAAGTGAAACTGCCCATTTTGCAACTTGACCAGTATTTACTGGTCCTCAACAGCACATCCAAATTTCATATATATCATTCCATTGAAGTTGAAAATGTTATGACTACAAATATAAAAATGTATTGCCTACCACTAGAAATCTTTGAAAATAAAATATGACTACAAAAATTACAAATTTAAAATCCTACAACCATTGCAGCCCTAAAACCTAAATTCAGAAAAAGATTTTTTTTAAAGCATTGACTAGCTTCCACGTCTGTCTAACGTTGTCTGTTTGAACTAAATACACAAAAAAACTAAATATAAACTTGGTGTGGTCTTATAAATTGGTTTCTACTTCTGCACTGGTAGAATCTAAAATTTGTTTTTCTTTAATTTTAAAGATTTCAATCTCCTATTTTATTATTCAGTTTTTAAATTAAGTATTTCTAGTTCAAAACTACAATATCCACATAACATAGTTTAAATCCCCCATCTCTATGCAGTTAAAACAGTATATTTCTTATAAAGTGGTTCATCCAAGCCAACATAAATACTGCTGTTTCTGTCGGACATTTTTCTTTCTGAGTGATTTGTAAGACTCGATCATACATCTAACATCCACTACTTGCTACCTGTATTATCTATTTTATTTTTTTGCATAACTGTCATAATTTTGTCTCCTAACAACTTTAACATCCTGTAACCTTTTATTATCTGGCGCACACTGCCAGTCATCGAATTACCTTCCGGAACAATCATCCATTTACTACACACATTGGGACACGCTGATAATAGTTTGCTGCGACCTGGCTTTATTGATAGATCTCAGCAAAGGTGCTGGTATCTGATAGTAAGGTATTGGCCATGATAATTTGCCATTGTTGGCAGGGTTGTCGAGCTTGATTGACAATATGATACAACTCACAATTAACAATGATTTAAAACAAATATCTTTTAAAGATAAAACACTGCATTGACAAAGATCAATATATAGAAAATTAAGATCAATACAATGTTTCCTTTTAACGTGACTTTAGTAGTTATTGTAACAGAATTGTCTTTCTGTCCCAGCAAAAAACAAAGACCTATTTCTTAACAATTATTGAATATTTCATTGACAACTTCAAATTGTTACAATTCCATGAATAAGGACAAGATTGTAGTGCTGACAACGTTATTTACTGTCCGTCAATTTCAGCATCAGGCAATGTCAGAGGTTGTGATCCTGATCTTAATATAATACCATTTTAGTCTTCTTAATACCCTGTAATGACCATTAATGGATTGTTTGTTCGTTTGTTTGATTGGGGTTTAACACCACTTTCAACAATATTTCAGTCACATTGCGGCGGACTGTTTTTGTATGGTACAAACTCTGGCTGGAACTCACTCCATATAGGTGATAGGCTACAGTGATCTGTACAGGTTACTTTAAATCAACTACCTAAAACACTCTGCCACCCATGCCCCTTAATGGATTGGAAAATAGGCAATGCCAAAGGTGTCATTAAAGAGGCAGAAACTGCTAAAGCTTGCAGACCACCTGAGTTCATCGAGTTTTCTTCTCTGAGGTCTGCATTGTTCACAGATATGTTTGATTTTAGCATGAAGCTACAAAAACCTGTTAACAGGAACAGCATCCTTAAAGATGTTCACCATACTGCATAGTCAAATCTAGCAATTCTGTTCCAGCCAAAGAAACTATATATTGATTGATTGATTGTTGCCTAACGTCCAACGGAAATTATTTCATGCATATTCAGGACGAGAGCAGAGTAATGAATGATGATCAACAAACCCAGCTTTGTACTAGACTGACAGGCTGAGCTGGATTTTTAATGTGCTAGCTCACAAAAGCAACAGCTGGCAGGAAGACATGCCACCATACCCTGACACATTATTCTGACTCTGGGCTCATTGCTCTTACTCCTAAATGTTGCGTGCTTAGCAGAGAAGCAGCAAATACCAATTTTAATGTCTTTTGTTTGAACCAACATTATTTATAAACATCCAAACTCACAATCTATGCGTTTCATTCAGCTTTTTAACTCCTGAAAAAAAATAGGTCAAATTCTTGTTAGAAATAATAATTTTACCAAAAGTGACATTATTTCCTGCCATGTCACAGAAAATTTCCCAGCAGTTAACTGAAACAGACAGCTAAGGGAAGGAGTAATTATATTTCTGGGTAAAAGTCAATTTGGATTTTTGTTAGGACAGTGAACAATACTGACAGTACAGATTACCAGTCAAATCAATACACACAAACATTACATGTCAACTGTAGTCAAATAAACTCTATATGTTTTTATTTCAATCTGAGCCAAGGGTAAATTATTATTCATAGTTTTGGAGTTGTAACCTCTTCCTATTACAAGCAAATCTTAAGGCAAAACTAAAAGATTGACTGATTGAATGAATGGTGCTTTATGTCCAGCAGTAAATATTTCATACATATTCAGGATGAGAGCATATTAACAATGAGTGAGGATGAATGAACCCTGTTTTGTACTAGACAGACACGCTCAGACAGATTTTTGAACGTGCTAGGTCACAAAAGCAACAGTCTACAGGATGAATGCAACTTTATCCAAACACATTATTCTGACTCTGGGCCGACCAGTCTTTGCTCTAACTCCTAAAAGCTCGGAACTTAGTGGAAAAGCACCAAAAACCAAATTAATGTCCTTGGTTTGACCCAGCCAGTGATAAAACCCACCACCATCCACATTCAAGGCGAGCAGGCTAAACATAACATCACCGAGGTGGTCCATTATTTAAAGAAAGACCATCTGCTTTTCTTTCTGTATTGCAAAAAATTATAAAGTCACTCAACCAAGAAAATGAGGTCAAGGTCAGATGTTATATAGAAGCCTGGCAAGTTTTCACCAAGATCTGAGTACAGACTAAATATGGAGAAATTAGCTACTACAGTTGTTGAGAAATTGACATGAATGTAAAAACCTGCCACAAAACTTACAAATTCACTCTTCCATTAAAACGAGGCCAAGGTCAAATGGCATATTAAAGACTGACAAATACCCACTAAGATCTAACTACAGACTAAATATGAGTCTAGTTGTGACAGTTGTTGAGAAATTAACGTAAGTGTAAAAAAAATTGCAAAGTCAATTGACCATGAAAATAAGGTAAAGGTCAGATGACATATAGCAGACTGGCAAGTACTAAACAATATCTAACAAAGAACCAAATATGGTGGGTCTAGGTATAACATTTGTTGATAAATGGAATTTAATGTAAAAACACGTCACTGATTTTCAATTTTTTTACAGTTATTGAAACATAAATATGAGGTCAAGGTCAAATAAAATATGACTGGCTGGCAATTTCATATCAAGAATTATCTGCAGACCAAATTTGGTTAATTAAACCCATGAATAACATGTGTTTTACATGTGTTTTTTTTAACCATGCGAAAAAACATATAAAAGATAACACATATATAAAACATGCATTCATGACTAAAAGTAGTAGGCGAAACAAAAATGATTGTCTGATGTGTATTACTTGAAAATTTAGTGATTGTCTGACAGTGTGTTTTTTTAAAATAGTGATTGTTACTCGTTGAACGTGACAAATTTCAATTTTTTTTTTCAGTTACTTTTCAGCACAACTACTGTTAATTGTTAAAAAATTTATCATATTGCATCTTATCAAAATTTTTCCACGCAACTTAATTTTCTGATTTTTTTTATCATTTTCTTACATTCAAGTGACTATGAACTTGAATAAACTTCAACCATATTGAGATGCAAATACAATACTATTTATCAGAGTACAAAATGAAAAACTTCTCCTCATTTACATTTTAGACGATCATTTATCTACAAAACATGGTAGAAACTGAAGAAATTTAATATGGTATCAGAAATTTAAATACAACTCTTGATAATGCTCAGTAAAAATTTTTCTGAATGTATGCTATTTTTCATCTATTTAAAACAAGATTTTGATAGTTAATTAACTATGAAATAAAATTCAGAATACATCAATGTCCAGTTTATTAGTGAATCAGTGTCAAAATTTATCGAACCTGACACTTTTTCTTCAATACCATAGTTGTAATTTTATATAGATTTATGCACGCCTTGAAAATGTAACATCACGGTCACAATCGCCTTCATCCATTTGCAATTCAATAACATCCTTTGTTAGTTGAAACATCCAATTTAAGTTTATATTATAAAAAATTTGTAATTTTAAACATTACTATTTACATCCAAGTGTTACTGTATCAGTTTCCTAATCAACTGAGCAGTAAGACCTTGGTTGACCCCAGACATAAAACCTCTTTCAAGGACACATTAATATGCCTGTTAAGAAGGGCATTTTTCATTATGGGATGTAACCATCCCCTTGAGAACTTTCCAAAAACAATATTTCAAAGCTTATCATTGAATATGGTCAAACATAAAAACAGCAGCCATTTTAGTTAGCAGGCAGACGCAGGATCTGTTGAAGCAGCCATTTTAGTAAGCTGGCAGGAAAACCAGGAACTGCTGTAGCAGACATTTTAGTTAGCAGGCAGACCAAGGATCTGCTGTAGCAGCAATTTTAGTTAGCTGGCAGACCCAGGATCTGTTGTAGCAGCAATTTTAGTAAGCTGATAGGAAAACCTGGATCTGTTCTAGCAGCCATTTTAGTAAGCTGGTAGGAAAACTTGGATCTGCTGTAGCAGCCATTTTTGTTAGCTGACAGGAAAACCGGGATCTGCTGCAGCAGCCATTTTAGTTAGCAGACAGGCCCAAGATCTGCAATCTCCGTTGCAGAGATGCTTCAATGTATGAATACTCATACATGAGTTAGTCTCTGCATTCAGCCATGCTCACAATCCCAAGATCTTGCAATTAGTAGTCATCCACAACAAATTAGCAACTTGTTTATTTCAAATATTTTAGGAAATTATTATATTTCTTCATACTAATCTTAATCGTCATTTTAATTTATTTAGTTTCAAACAAAATATTTTATACTTTTGACTTCTGTAGTAAATCAACGTCATGAGAGATTTTAAATTCTTTGACATCATAATTCAATGTTTTTGGGCACGTCATAGATGTATGAAGCGCTGAATGCAAGTGTAAATTGAGAGAGAAGCAAACTTTTCCCCTTGCGTGGAAGTTGCAAGATCTGCTGTAGCAGCCATTGTACTTAGCAGGCAGGCCCAGGATCTGCTGTAGCAGCCATTTTAGTAAGCAGGCAGGAAAACCAGATCTGCTGTAGCAGCCATTTTAGTTAGCTGGCATGAAAACCAGTATCTGCTGTAGCAGTCGTTTTTAGTTAGCAGGCAGACCAAGGATCTGCTGTAGCAGCAATTTTAGTTATAAAGCAGACCAAGGATCTGCTGTAGCAGCAATTTTAGTTGTAAGGCAGACCCAGGATCTGCAGTAGAAGCAATTTTAGTAAGCTAGCAGGACAACAGAGATCTGCTGTAGCAGCCATTTTAATTAGTTGGCAGACCCAGGATCTGCTGTAGAAGCCATTTTAGTTAGCAGGCAGACCAAGGATCTGCTGTAGCAGCCATTTTAGTTAGCAGGAGACTCAGGATCTGTTGTAGCAGCCATTTTAGTTAACAAGCAGGCCCAGTATCTGCTGAAGCATCCATTTAGTTAGCAGGCAGACCAAGGATCTGTTGTAGCAGCCATTCTAGTTAGCAGGAAGACCCAGGATCTGCTGTTGCAGATATTTTAGTTAGCAGGCAGACCCAGTAATGAATGGTGCTACAGTAGGACAATTCAAACTCATACTTGGTTCATTAAAACTGTCTGCTGCTTACATTCAGCAATTTTATTTAGATCCTTTCCTAGTTTTTTAGATTATATACCTATAACATACCAATATTTGGGTATTTCATCAGGTCATCAATATCATTTGTGCCCTTTTCAGTTTGGAATTTCACTAAAGAGCTATTTTTGTACAGTTTCTGTCTCTGCCCTTTAATCCAAGTTGGAACACTGATCTGAATGAGAACTACCCATAAATCACTAAATTTCACTCTAACTAACTAAGTGGTTTCAGAAGTGAAAAAAGGTTCTTTTTTTTTAATAAGTCTTGACTGTGGCTACCATCCGAGTTTGAAAGAGACCAACCCAAAGTTCCGTTCTATAAAGTTGGATTTAACACACTAAACAGTTTCATTAAAAATATTTACAACTGAAATTCCCACAATGTCTGCAACTTAGATATGATGCATACTTGTGGTTTGAGGTGGAAAGTGAGATAGATTGTAACTAACCAAAAATTCTACAATAGATAAGTCAAACTTGGTCAGTTGGTTATAAAATAGTTCATCTGACCCAATCATTGTTAAGTACTTAGAAACAAAGTGAAAAAGCTGTACAACAGTTTATCAAGCCAGTAATGTAAACAGAGGCCAAATGGACATTGAAGCCATGTAAATTCTTCACCAATACTAATTGTTGCAAGCCAAATAACCTGTTTATAACCCACTCAATCAATTGTTTAATTATCATGTCTGTAGGTTATTATAGATTTATTAATATCCAGTTATTGATATCATCAAAGACATAATTTATCTTGCTCCCCTGACAGGGAACATCCTTGTTCTGGTACCAGCAGATATGAAAATGATACTTGTTGATAAGCCATCCCACCAGATACAAATATTTATCAATTTTTCCATCCCTCATAAATGTTAGATACAGGAAATAGATGAGTACAGAGAAATTATCATCTATAATTATATTTTTGATAATGCTATGCTTAACCATTCTTGATCATATTTTACAGATCACTGACCGAAATTTACAGAAACTTGTGCAAACTAATGGGAGATGAAAATTGTAGGTAATGATTTAAGATGCAGCCCTTGATGACCCACACAGGACAATCAGCTAACAAAACATGACTTATTACAGACATGACTGATGGTCACTTAACAAACAGGACTGATGGTCAGTTAACAGACAGGACTGATGGTCAGTAAAGAGACAGGACTGATGTTCAGTTAACAGACAGGACTGATGGTCAGTTAACATACAGGACTGATGGTCAGTTAACATCAAGACTGATGGTCAGTTAACATACAGGACTGATGGTCAGTTAACAGACAGGACTGATGGTCAGTTAACAGACAGGACTGATGGTCAGTTAACATATAGGACTGATTGTCAGTTAACAGACAGGACTGATAGTCAGTTAACATACAGGACTGATGATCAGTTAACAGACAGGACTGATGGTCAGTTAACATACAGGATGAATGGTCAGTTAACAGACAGGACTGATGGTCAGTTAACAGACTGTACTGATGGTCAGTTAACAGACTGGACTGATGGTCAGTTAACAGACAGGACTGATGGTCAGTTAACATACAGGATGGATGGTAAGTTAACAGACAGGACTGATGGTCAGTTAACATACAGGACTGATGGTCAGTTAACAGACAGGGCTGATGGTCAGTTAACAGACAGGACTGATGGTCAGTTAACAGACAGGACTGATGGTCAGTTAACGACAGGACTGATGGTCAGTTAAAAAAGGATTGATGGTCAGTTAACATACAGGACTGATGGTCAGTTAACATACAGGACTGATGGTCAGTTAACATACAGGACTGATGGTCAGTTAACAGACAGGACTGATGGTCAGTTAACGACATGACTGATGGTCAGTTAACAGACAGGACTGATGGTCAGTTAACGACAGGACTGATGGTCAGTTAACAGACTGGACTGATGGTCAGTTAACAGACAGGACTGATGGTCAGTTAACATACAGGAGTGATTGTCAGTTAACAGACAGGACTGATAGTCAGTTAACATACAGGACAGACAGGACTGGTGGTCAGTTAACAGACTGTACTGATGGTCAGTTAACAGACTGGACTGATGGTCAGTTAACAGACAGGACTGATGGTC
>JAULBM010182292.1:0-17665 GCA_032357055.1 Geukensia granosissima
AAAAACCCATCAAAATTGGACAAAAAATAAAAAAGTTACATTTGAAAATTGAAAAATCCCCTTTTGGACCCTCCTTACAAGACGGTCGAGGCTAGATTACCCAAAATCAATCCCAACCTGTAATTTATATAGGGTATCATTGTGTTAAAATTTGAAATGGATCCAAATAATAAAACTAAAGTTATTGAACGGAAACCTCACTGTCTACGGATGACGACAATGATGCCAACGCCGACATGCCCATAACATAATACGAGCACAAAATTTTTGCGGTCGTATAAAAAGGGAGATGTGGCGATCGTTTGTTAATGAGACAACCATCCACCAAATAATGACAGTTGAATTTACACTACTACAGGTATTCAGAATGAAAGAATAATAACCAGTAATACTTTGTATTAGACTTACATAGTGAGCCAGAATTTGAACCTTCTAGCTCAAGAAAGCTACAGTCCACAGGAAAACGTGCCACTTTACCCTGACACATCATTGTGAATCAGAACCGACCAGTCTTTGCTCTTACTCCTAAATGCTGCCTGCTAAGTGGAGATGCAGCAAATACCAATTTTAATGTCTTTGGTTTCACCAAGCCAGGGGTTGAATCCTTGACCTTTTGCACTCAAGGAGAGCACATTAACTATTACAACACCAAGGTAGTCTACTTACAAAACAATTATGGTAAAAAAAGTTAAATGAAAAATGTAGTCTCTTTAAATTTAACTTTAAAGATGACAGACAGTTTATTAATATGCATTTCTCAAATAATTTTGCATCCAAATATTCTCAAATAATGCCAACATTTAACTGATTCCCAAATATGGCAACAACTAGTCGTGGTCAAAGTGTGCCAGCAACCAGAAATTTTATTATCGATACACAAGTGGTAAATCTTTAACATGACTAAAGTACACCAAACTAATTCTGCACCAACAAAAGTGAACCTGTATCAAAAGTTTTACAGTGAAATATATCATATTATATATCATTGGAATTCTTATTTTTTGCTGCAGCTGAAGCTGTAGCTGAAAATTCATTTTAACTTGAAAAAAAAATTTCCAATAGGGTGTAATGTTAAATTTTAGGACTTTGTAAATTAGCATCATTTTGATGGTGCAATCAACCAATGTTCTCAGGTAACAAGACATGATGAAATTTTTTTTTTTTTTGGTTTTATGACAGATTAAAGATGACATTTTTGGAATAAAGTTGCATTATAATCTGCTTTTAACACTGATACAGGATACTGATTTATGAAAACAGCCCATTTTGAGACCATTTTTTTTTCAATGTCAAAAATTTAACATAGAGGGGTAATGGGATTTTTTTTATGATAAAGAAAAACTAAAATTTAACTGCAGGATGAGTTACTTCAAAAAATTAAATTACCAACGTTATATAACATAACATACTTCATAGCTGAACTTTGGATAGTCATGGCAAATATCGTTTGATGTACATAAGCTATTTGTAATACCAAATTTCTCCCTTCTTTGACATATGTGAAGGGGGTCCCTCAACCTATAACTGCATGCAGTAACTAATTTTATATATTACCATTAATTCTTAATTTACAAAAAAAAATTTTGGCCACAAAAAAAACTACTTAATAGTTGGGAAACAATATAGCAATTAATTATAATCTTTGCCACACAATAACCACTTAAACTAATTGATCCTAGATGAAGTAAATTAAACCTGTTTTTTTAGCTATACATTCCCAGTTACAGAAACGAGCAAAAAGTATTTGGTCACTATTGTTTTTCACTAAATTTCATATAAAACCACACTTTTTAAATAAATTATCGTGAAGTGGTTTGTTATCCGATTCAAATAAAATTTTCACCATTAAACATAGAAAGTTTCAGTTTCATTGTATATTTTTACATAATTTTCAGACTTGCAGGTCGAAAGAAGCTATAATTTAAAACACGAAGTTTATTTTTTGGTGTCATAATTCCATATAAACATAAGTAAAATTGTGACATCAAAGTAAAGTGTCAGTTCTTCGACACAACAAATCAGAAAAATTAAATGTAAATAACCAATAAAACTATAAAAACATTCTGCTTTTAATGGTATAAAATTAAAATCGGACAAGGAATAACTTTACAATAGTTTTTTTACATGAAATATACAGAGAAAAATGACAGTGACCGAATACATTTACATGTTTTTGTAACTGGGAATAACCGAATGAGTTCACATTCAGCTGACTTTAGACAATAATTATCTGAGTTAATGTGGAATTTTCTATGACACAAAAAAGAGAGAAAATCCAGGTTTATCTGAACTTAAACTAGCTTCAGTAAATTTATTCAGTAAGCAGATCTAGAGCAATTTTACATCAAGAAATGAAAATTTAATATCACTGATCTTTTGTTTTCTCTGCATTAACAAACCTTTGTCTTAAACAAAACTGCATAATTTTCTTGCAAAATCCTGCTGGCACAATTTTAAAAGAAAAAAAATTCAAGGAAACCAAAAATAGTGAATTTTTATTGCAAGTTTGTCTCTTTGGTTTTTCTTTGCAATATATTTAAATCATAGACACATGTGTTTTGTAAATATAATTGTCTTTCTTAGTAGTCTAACATTATTATATTCAAAAAGCATTTAATTTTTGTTTATTCCAGAAATATTCTTAAAGAAACTATAAATATCAGTTTTCCACCTATTTGAATAAATTAAATGGGATGATTCTTTTAAGTTAATATGTAATAAAACAGTGGAGATTCCAGAAAAAAAAACCCAGAAGAATAAAGAATATGAATGGGTAGAAAACGGTACGAATGTATAAAATCCTATTTTAATTGTTCCACAGCTCAAGGGATTTGTTTGATCTCCAACAAAGGTATAAAGACAACTGATTTTTGATGTGAAATTTTACAGCTAATGTAGTTTTTCCGACACCTAATTTCCAAAGAAGATGTCACTTTCTCATAAAATAATTGTTGGTGTTCATTCTTTCAACTAGGTTTTTTTTTCAATCGTTTTAAAAATGTATTATAAAATTTTTGTAACTTGTGAAGCCATCATTTGAATTTCCTGAAAAACATTAAACTGGCTAAAAGGAGCATAAGGAAAAAGTCATGTAACAAGGAATTACCAAAGATATAATTGAAACCATTACAATTTTGCTATTGTTTTGTAAAACCATTTCTTAATTATTTTCAAGCAATTTTTTTCAATGTTTGGTGTGAAATATACCAAATGAGCAGAGGATACATAGAATTATTTCTATCCATTTCAGCTGAAAATATGTCAAGGAAGGCAGGTACATTAGAAAGGCATATTAACCCTAAAACACCATTATAGATATGGCAAAGTCTTGGTAAACTAAAGCCTAATTATTATAAGTTGTTCTAACTTAGCTGAAGTAATTTTGCAATATGCACCAATCACAACTGAGTGCAAATACAAACACAGGTCTCTTTTCCATCAATGCCTTTCCCCCATACTGTGGCTCATTTGAAAGTAGTTTTGCCATCTTACAATTACACTATTCCTTTACTATTATCTAATTTATTTGCTCTTGAAGGTTGTATTTTATTGTTTGTTCCAAAAAATATAATCTGGAAATTCCAAATTACTAAAGTCTCCACTAGGAAGAAAGAGATCAATTAAGAAAGGAGAAAATTAATCCATTGTAAACCTTTGTGTAAAATAAAACAAAGATTTCACAATACATGGTAGTTTGAAAAATATTCTTAAAAAAATTACAGATTAAACAATGATGCCCTTGCAAAATGTAAATACACCAACAATTCCCCCCCTCCTCAACAGCCATGGAATAAAACAGCTATTTTAATTGCATAATCTAAAATAACAAACTAACACTTGAACTGTAATAATTGATCCTCAACATCACAAAATTTCTAATCATTCAATCGATGTTGTCAAAAATTATTTATTGGAACATCAAAAACACTTAAAGGGAAATAACTCTGGAATGACAAAATGTGAAACTGGCCATTTTTTAACTTGACATATATTTATTGTTCGTTCTGTAACTACATGTCCAAATTTCAAATTATTCCGTTAAAGTTAACAATGTCAATGTTTGTAAACTTCAATTATTATGAAATAAGACTTTTTCAAGGAGCATAACTCTGGAATGACAATAGTGAAACATACCATTTTCAAACTTGGGCTGTATTTATTTGTAATAAAAAATATATCTAAATTTTAAATTACTCAATTGAAGTTGACAAAAGGTATTGATTTGAAATGTTTTCAGGATGTTCATACAGGGGTAAAATTTAAAGCCCCTGCACCTAGATGTGGGGGCATAAAATACATTGCCATCTGAAATCGAGGGTTCTATTTGTAAGTTTTAACAAATGGTTTAAACAGAAAACTGCCCAATAATACCAGGTCAAACTAAACCCATGAAATGTGCAGTATTACCAGTAAAAACCAGGACAAACTGAACACATGAAATGGCTAGTATTACCAGTGATAACCAAGACAAACTGAACACATTAAATGTCCAGTATTATAAATGAAACCAGGATAAAATGAACCCATTAAGAGTCTATTATTATCAGTAAAAACCAGGACAAGCTGAACCTATGAAATGTCTAATATAACCAGTGATTACCAGGACAAACTGACTTGATGAATGTCCCATATTACCACAAAATTGATCCACGAAATGTCTAGTATAACCATTTGTAACCAAGACAAACTGAACCCATGAAATATCCAGTATTACCAGGACAAACTGATCCAATTGAAGAGAAAAAAGAGCTTTTTCAACATTTTAGGAATCAACCATTTCCAAGGGAGGTAACTGGAATGACTTTATTTTGTAAACTATGTTACTATAGATTTATTAATGAAGCAAGAAAACAAGTTCCATGATCTGGATTTTCTTTTTATTATATGATGATATATGATATAAGCTGCCTTTTCATTTTTTTTTTTATTATTATTCTATTGTTTCATGTTCTCAATATTGAGAAAAAAGAGTTATTCCCTTTATTATCAACTGAAAAGGAAGGATTTTGCACAACCCATCTCTTGAAATGAGTTTGATGACATAGACATTTGATTGTATTATTTAAACTGCAAAATATAGGTTATCTTTTGACAAAGTATCAAAAAAAATTTTAACGATTTTTATTTACTAAGTAGACATTCCAACCTCCATAAAAAAGTAAGATATATTGCAGTAAATGTGTATAAAAGAAAATTTTCATGGAAATTTAATATCCAATCTAATAATGTTTGATTTCTTCAGAGTTACGTCTCCATTTGTAGTAGAAATGTCATCTAGACCTCACTGACAAATATTTAACCTATCCCTTTCCTCGTAATAGGGGTCCCTGAAATGCCACTGTAAGTGCCCCATCACCAAAATTCCTAGGCCCTATCTAGTAAGTAGACTTGTCTGCTAAATTATAATCTAAAAAATACTGCCTATTGTACTAATAAGCACCTCTGCCAAAGTTTCCTAGTTGTAAAAGTCATTCACACAAACTACTATAAAATCAAATTACACTTACCCTATGAAAATTTCTACACATCAGACAAATTCAAATTTTTAAACACAACCAGGAGACATCAATTACACAGAAAGAAACCTATCAAAATTTCAAGTCTGTGAATAAAACATCAAAATTTTGGAAAATTAACAAAAAAAATTTTGATGTTTGTCTGTGTTTTGATTATTCTTTCAAGAATATATGCTCCTTATGTTCAACTGTTTGGCCATTTTTTCAGATTCTAGAATTGCTCTAGTTTTGTCCATCACACAGCATTAATAGTTTTTGTTTGCCCTACACCCCCTCTTAATTTTCTTTTGTTTGCTCTATAACCCTTCCTCTTAATTTTCTTTTCATAATTTTATTAAGCATTACATATAATGATATTAAAGAAAATTTTATGAAAGCCTTATTTCTACAAGGTTTTCTTTAGATTGATTCTACTTAGACAAAAACTATGGAAGATAAAAAGAGAAACCTTTTCCTGCCTAATTTTCCAATTCTTTCATCTGTAAAATGAACATATTGACACATCAATTTTTTATAAATATTTTGGACCGCCTCGGTGGTGTAATGGTTAGCGTGCTCGCCTTGAGTGCAGAAGGTTGTGGGTTCGATCCCCAGCCGGGTCAAACCAAAGACTTAAAAATAGGTATTTGCTGCTTCTCCGCTAAGCACGCAGCATTAAGGAGTAAGAGCAAAGACTGGTCGGCCCGGAGTCAGAATAATGTGTCTGGCTAAAATGGTATGTCTTCCTGCGGACTGTAGCTTTCGTGAGCTAGCACTCCGCCTCAGCGTGTCGTTCTAGTACAAAGCCGGGTTCATCATCATCATTAGTTAATATGCTGACGTCCTGAATATGCATGAAATACTTGCCACTGGACCTTAAGCAACATTCAATCAATCAATCAATCTTGTGAATTGTTACGCTGTGAATCCGCTGGCACGAAAGAAACCAATTTAGCGTGTCGTTTAGGTACGAAGTAAGATTTTAATTCATGTTACATTAATATGCTGTGGTCCTCAAATACATTAATCAATCAATCAATCAACATATCTATCTAACCTAGTCAATCAATCAAGCTTTGCACTCGGTTGAATCAGTTTGATTAATCTATAGGTAAGGGGTATTGTAATTGATAGGAAATGCGCAAAGACAAAACAGCTTTCGTTTGACTTCTCCAACGGAAATAGTCTATCGCCACAGATTTTTTCAGAGTCATTTAGTTAAGACTGCCAACCCAAAAACATTTCTTTACAATAATCAACAAACTCCAAGTATTTTTTTTAAAAAATGCTTGGTAAACACACGACAGACTCAGTACACAAAACACTACTGTTAAAAATCTAAAGCGGAAGTAAAACATATCCAATGAAAACGAGGGTGAGTACAGATGCCCTGGAAGAGTAATCAGATCCTGCTTCAATTGTAGCACTGAGGGAGGTCGGGTGGGTCCGTGACACTCTGTGGTAGTCAAAACCGGTACAGGGAGGAACAAGACTCGAGGTATAAATGTTTAGTTATCGTGATTGTAGAAAATCTATTGTCAATGCTTTACAGTGCAAGATTCACTATAACGACTATTGGAATATATTTGTTATATCAGACTACAAACCGTTTATTCTATCTTCTTTCGTATTTTTACTCTATAATCGTACCGCCGAAGTATAAAGATTAAAGAGTTTAACAACTACATCAAAATTTACATTGATTTTATTGTTTATAAATATTTACCATGCTTAAATTATGTGTATTTGATTTAACATGGAACAAAAAGAAATGGAAACAATGCGAAGATTTGATAATGATCATATAAAAATGTTACATTTTAGTTATAGCCAGCAGAGTAATTACATAATATTTGATTTGTTCAGTATGTTGAGTTATATGTCTAGAAGTAAAATTTATTGAACATTTTTCACTGTCCCTCACCGTGTGAACCAAGAACCAATTTGTCATCCTTTTCACTGTATGTATACACATGAATCATATTCGGTGTAAGTTTGAGGTAGCTGTTACTGTACACGGTGACATAGATGCTTATATAGTTTGTAATAACAGATTTGTTACAGGAACTGTCTCCTCACTTGACTTAAAAAAGCTGAATCTCTGTAGACAACCAAACCGCTCACTGCTGCAATGCAATGTCATCCTACCGGGTATTGTTAACACATGTGTTATTCTTTACTTGCAAGTATACAGGAATGTCTTTCTTCCACACGACTTCCGCAGCCACAGTAATTTGTGTTAATACAGAATTCACATACTACATGGCCACATGGTTCAAAGACAAATTTGAAATTTCTTGTTTTACAATTAAAGCATCTCATCATCAATTTAAGTTCCTTGTTTTCTTTTTTTAATTTCTCGAAATCTATTTTGAATAAAAAAGTCCATTTTAGTCAAACAATAACTTATATGATAAATAAACGCTTACAAGCATTATTCGACGTCGTTTTTCTATGAATTTTTAGTTTGTCAGTTAATTTTCTTTAAAAAAGAAGATTTAACAGTTCCATTACCATGTACCAATGCACAAGATTTAAAAAGTCATCAGTGGTTTACAAAGGGTCTTGTTATTTTGCCGTTTCCCTGTTCGGTACCATTGAACATTGTTGAGTACCTCGACATATCGCAAAGGGAAAAAAGTCGACAAAGTAAATTCACATGCAAAGCTTAACTGAACATGCTGAATGCACTACATGTGTTCTACAGTAACTATCAAAGCATGATAATAATGTGTTAGTGTTATAAGCTTTAAGGACCGAGAACATCTCTTGTATTTAAAAACAAATTTTAAAATATATAAATTTGTTGTATTCGGTTACTTACATTCAAGGTTTCTTTCAAGGGACAGATTTGGTGAATCAAGCTCATCCAGGAAAACTTCAATATCTTCCGAAGCTGTTGCATTCGTCCATTTTATCGTCATTTTTGTGATTCAGTAACCCTTTAAAAAATTTTAAAAATTGGTAATATCAGAAATTACATATTCTACTTAAGAAACTCAATGGTTTTTGAAATACTGCTAGAACTAAAAAACATTTCTTTTTAGATGTAGTGGAAACTTGGTCTAGGATGAAAAACTTACTTGACTGTACAGATCACTGTAACCCATCAACTATGCGGCGTGAGTTCGCGCCTGGGTTTTTACCGTACAAAAACGGGTTGCATTTAACTCGCATGTGATTCGGTTTGTCAGTTACCTGCCAAGGTCTGTGGTTCTCTCCGGGTATTCCGAATTCTTCCACCCGTAAAACTGATCGCCGCGATATGACTGAAATATTGTTGAAATTTGCTTTTAACCGAATCCAACAAACAAACAAAGATAATTTATATGAAATATAAAATCAATAATATATTCTGTTTTTGCATATTCCAACCATGTGGACCAGTAAACTGACTTAGGATAGGTCAAACTTTTTTAACGCAATCACAAATGCATCAGTATACAGATTCTAAATCCCAATATTTGGTGCAGCTTTTTTACATTAATTTAATGTAAATATTTTCACCGGAGGTTTGTATATTTCAGAAGTATCAATTTTAATGAGAGCATTTGACCATTTGTAGCTTTACGGTGGTTGAATTTGTCGCATTTCAAAGAAAACAATCGTACGTCGGAAAGAATAAAAAATGCCTTAAATAATTATTTGGAAACTTAAAAAAAAAAGAGATGTGGCATGATTGTCCATGAGACAGCCACCAACCAAATGACAGTAGAATTTTATGATCAATTACAAATATGAGCGTAATTCTCTAAATATAAATATATTCTATTGCGACCCCTTTTTTCTCTTTATACACCATCAAATGATTTTAAAACACAAAATTATGTTGGTTAACACAAGGTTTATATTCGTGTAATTTGTTTAGAAACTTTCATAATTTTACAATGAGTATTTATACTATTGTATAATGAAATAACTTTTCATCTAATGTTTATTGTAACCGGTATGTACAATTATTTAAAAACAAAATTAAAATTTCCTGGTATTATTCGAAACAGTAAAGAATTTAAACATAGTTACAAGCATTTGCTTACTGTACGTACCTCTGAAGAACGTACCTTTCTGTTATTTCCTCGTTATATTTTATTTAAAACTATGAAATGATTTCAATTTATACAGGTTATGAAACAAAAATATATTGGTTAACACATGGTTGTCATGTGATCAACTTTGGTTAACGCAAGAAACGTTTGTCATTTTTCTTTAATTACATTGATTTACAGGAAAGATGACATCGATATCGAAATTATTAAATATGGCTTGATACCTCTTAGATAATTTATGGTTGCATCCCAAGAACCATGTCACGTTGATAAATTTTAAAAACTACTTTTTTTGTTAATAATTGTAATCCCGATTATTTAAAAGCTAAAAATAAAAACAGTATTATACTTCCTGAATAACCAACGCGTAACGAAAAAGGAATTTGTCCCTTTGACCTAACAAAAAAAAAATACAGTTAGTTTTTTTCTTTCATTTTGGGTGATTGAATCACCGTTTACTTCCTTACATTAAATTTTAATATACATGCCCTCTCGAGTTCTAAAATTACTCCTATTGAAATACTTATAATATCGACAACGTAATTTGGTGTAGCCGTTTCTCAATATTTTTTTCAAAATTGTCGTCTGCAGTGGATGAAGATGTATTTGATGCCGGATCTGTTTAAACGAAAGACAACATATACAGATAAACGTTTTTGCTGCTTCTAATCAAGATCACTAACTAATTGGCTTCGGTTCAGAATAGAATAAGCTTGATCTTCTTGTGGATTGACCGCCTCTGTGCTGTAATGGTTAGCGTGCTCGCCTCGAGTGCGAAAGGACGTGGGTTCGACCCCCGGCCGGGTCAAACCAAAGACCTTAAAATTGGTATTTGCTGCTTCTCCGCTAAGCACGCAGTATTAAGGAGTAAGAGCAAAGACTGGTCGGCCCCGAGTCAGAATAATGTGTCTGGCTAAAATGGCATATCTTCCTGCGGACTGTTGTTTTCGTGAGCTAGCACGTTAAAAATCCTGGGTTCATCATCATCATTCATTTATATGCTGACGTCCTGAAAATGCATGAAATACTTGTCACTGGACGTTAAGCAACATTCAATCAATCAATCAATCAATCTTGTGGATTTTTGGAATAAGATTGGTACACAGACGACAGACATCAGTACACAAAACACTTCTCTTAAAAATCTAAATCGGAAGTAAAACATATCCAAAGAAAACGAGGGTGAGCACAGGTGCCCTGGAAGAGTAATCAGATCCTGCTTCAATGGTAGTACTGAGGGAGGTCGGGTGGGTCCGTGACACTCTGTGGTAGTCAAAACCGGTACAGGGAGGAACAAGACTCGAAGTATAAATTTTAGTTATCTTGATTGTAGAAAATATGTTGTCAATGCTTTAAGTGTAAGATTCACCATAACGACTTTTGGAATACATTTGTTATACCAAACTACAAATCGTTTGGACTATCTTCTTTCGTGTTTTTACTCTATAATCGTTCCGCCGAAGTATAAAGTTTAAAGAGTTTGACAACTACATCAAAATTTACATTGATTTTATTGTTTGTAATTATTTACCATGCTGAAACCAATTTGCCATCCTTTTCACTATATGTATACACATGATTTATATTCGGTGTAAGTTTGAAGTGGATGTTACTGTTCACGGTGACATACAGTGTAGATGCATATATAGTTTTTAATAACATATTGGTTACAGGAACTGTCTCCTCACTTGACTTTACAAAAACTATACATTTTCGCTGAATCTCTGTGAACAACCAAACCGCTCACTGCTGCAATGCACTGTCATCCTACCGGGTATTGTTAACCCATGTGTAATTCTTTACTTGCAAGTATACAGGGATGTCTTTCTTCCACACGACTTCCACAGACACAGTACGTTGTGTTAATACAGAATTCACATACTACATGGCCACATGGAACAAAGACAAATTTGAAATTCCTTGTTTTACAATTAAAGCATCTCGTCATCATTTTTAGTTCCTTGTTTTCTTTTTTTAATTTCTCGAAATCTATTTTGAATAAAAAAATCCATTTTAGTCAAACAATAACTTATATGATAAATCAACGCTTACACGAATTATTCGACGTCGTTTTGATTTGAATTTTTAGTTTGTCAGTTATTTTCTTTAAAAAAGAAGATTTATCATTTTCATTACCATGTACCAATACACAAGATTTTGAAAAAGTCATCAGTGGTTCACAAAGGGTCTTTTTTGCCGTTTCCCTGTTCGGTACCATTTAACATTGTGTAGTACCTCGACATATCGCAAATTAAAATTAGTCGGCAAAGTAAATTCACATGCAAAGCTTTACTCAACATGCTGCACTACATGTGATTTACAGTAACTATCAAAGCATGATAATAATGTGTTAGTGATATGAGCTTTTAGGACAGAGAACATCTCTTGTATTTAATTACAAACTTTAAAATATATAAATTTGTTGTCTTTTACCCTTTGGTATTATAAATTCGTAAGATGAACATCACGTTTTATGCAGTCATATTTTCTCGCCGTCTTTTTATAACTGAAATCATAATTCCATCAGTTTCCTAAGAATAATAAAAAAAAAGTCTATAATAAATATATAGTTATGTTTGTGTTATAAGTTTGTAAAATATTTTACCTTGTGAATTTTCATCATTTGTATTTGGTGAATCAAGCTCATCCAGGAAAACTTCAATATCTTCCGAAGCTGTCGCATCCGTCCATTTTATCGCCATTTTGTGATTCAGTAACCCTAAAAAAATTTGAAATATCAGAAATTACATATTCTACCGAAGAAACTCAATGGTTTTTGAAATACTGCTAGAACAGAAAACATTTCTTACGAAATTTAGATGCAGTGGAAACTTCTAGGATAAAAAAACTTACTTGAACAGATCACTGTACCCCATCACCTATACGGCGTGAGTTCGCGCATGGGATTGTACCATACAAAAACGGGTTGCATTTAACTTGCATCGCACGTGATACGATTTGTCAGTTACCTGCCAAGGTCTGTTGTTCTCTCCGGGTATTACAAATTCTTCCACCCGTAAAACTGACCGCTGCGATATGACTGACATATTGTTAAATTGGCTTTTAACTCGAATCCAACAAAAAAACAAAGATAATTTATATGAAATATAAAATCAATAATATATTCTTTTGGGGGCCTGGTTGGCCGACTGGTCTAGGTAGTTGATTTTAACTTACCTGTACAGATCACTATATCCTATCACCTATATACGGCGTGAGTTCGCGGCTGGGTTTGTACCATACAATTTCATCTAATGTTTATTGTAACCGGTATGTACAATTATTTAAAAACAAAATTATAATTTCCTGGTATTATTACGAAACCGTTAAGAATTTAAACATATTTTAATTCCCCCGCATAAATAAAATAGGGATTCCAGTGGTTGTATATTGTACAGTTACATTAAAAGTACAAAATCTGAGATATTGCCGTTTAAGCAATGATAAGTCTTGTTCAAAATGCGAAGGTTCGAAAATATCATAGTAGGGATGATGCCGCTGGACACAAACATTTATCCATAATCAACAAGCAAAACACTACTCTTAGCTAGTTACAAGCATGTGCTTACCTCTTAGATTTCTTTTATTTCTCTCGTTTTAACTCTTATGAAACTACGAAATGATTGTTTTATACAGGTTATAAAACAAAAATATATTGGTTAACACAAGATTGTCATGTGATCAAGTTTGTTTAACGCAAGAAACATTTATTCAGGCAAGAGTAGAATTATTTTACGCATTCACGTTTTTTTATTTGGATGCGTTTTAAAGCTTTTCACAAGGAGTGGTATTCTGATATTAATCCCATATCTTTTCATTTTCATATTCATCTTTCGTCGCGAAATTATTTGTTCAGTTACTTTTGTGTCAGCAGCAACCATCTATCAATGTAATCCTGGAATCCTGGAAGGAACAGGCCCGCCCTTTTTGTCAATTTCTAGGTTCGTGTCTAGGTATGAAGTAGACCTATCTATGTCTTTAATATCTTTGATTTCAAAATCAATGGATAGATTCGGTCAACATAGTCACCAAAGGTACAATTATTTACTGAAACAACATCATCTATATAGCGGAACATAAAACCAAAAAGATTGAGTTACCCTTTTCTCTTTTCTCTGCAGCAGGCTCTGTATGAAGCCACCTTCATACGAATAAAAAATGGTAGGTGGCAGTCTCATTAACAATTAGTTAAACAATTTTCAAATATGAGCATGCCTGCCTCTTCAAAATAAAGATTTCTATTTTTAACTTATCTTCTCTATGTTTAACAACAGATGTTTGGTTGATTCAAAGTTTATAACTTTACTGTGAGTAAATTGTATACACGGATGTATAATGAAATGAATATTTATATAACTGTTGATTTAAAATGTACATGCTGTAACCGATATGTATTTCTTTTTTAAAGCAAAAGTGTTATATTAATAAGAAACCGTAAAAATGCTAACATATTTGTCCTCTCAGCATCAAGAATAAATGGATAAAATACTGATTCTACTGGTCGTGTACTGTGAAGCAACGCTAAAGTACAAATTTAACTCTAGATTTTTAAATCCCCTCTGTATTTTTTTATTGTTTTAATGTAGTCTCTCTGACTTATACCAGATAATTTTTTTTCATTTTCATATTTGAAAATCTGAGCTGTCGCAATTTAAGTAGTATTAAGTCTTATTCAAAATGCGCACGAAAATATCATACTTGGGATGATATCGCTGGACATTACATACTCAACATACGAAATATGCTTAAGTTGACAAGAATATACCTTTTTAGTATGTGAAGTAGTTACATGATCTTAAAACACAACTTTAATCTAGTTACAAGCATCTGCTTACCTCTAAGATTTCTAGTATTTCCCTCTTTTTACTCTTATAAAACTTTAAAATGATTTTAATTTAATCAGGTCATGAAACAAAAATATATTGGTTAACACAAGATTGTCATGTGATCAGGTTTGGTTAACGCAGGAAACGTTCTTCATGAAAGGACATCGATGTGGAAATCGGAAGGAATATAAACTGAAAATATAAAAGGCATTTAAAAATGTCAATGATAATGCATACTATACTTATCGTTTACAACTTACATTTTAAAACAACAGATACGCATTTTTGCATGTATTATTATCTATATAACAAACGGAAAAGACGTCGTCGGTAATACATTAATGGTAATATGAATGCAAACTTACATGAACGTATTTGTTAAACAGATTATCAATTATCGGTTTGTTTCATGTAAGTTTGCATTCATATTACCAGTGTTTATTACCAAAAGAATTTATTTAACGAATTTGTTTAAAGGCAGTAATTTTGTCAGTGTTCTTGCTAATTTATCTTTTCTCTGAGAACTATTACCTCGGGTGCTGGAGGAGATATTTAATGCCTAACTTGTTTTAACAAAAGAATATGAAATTGGTATTTGCTCCTTCTTCTTCTCTATGTACGTGGCACTTAGGGGCAAGATCGAAGCTCAGTTAGCTGTGACGCAGAAAAATATTAATGAAGGGTGACATGCCTTTACGAGGACAGTTACTTTATCAGCTAGCAAGTAAAAGCCCGAGCCAGCATGTCGCTTGGGGTAAGCAACTCCTACTCCACCAGCATCAACCATCATAACTTAAATTTAATCATTGCCCCTTTCCCGCTTAGCAAAAGCGGTGGAATCATGTATTACAGTCAGTTCGTACGTAAATACGTCTGTAGTAGCCAAACAAATCTTCAAGGCCGTGAATGACAGAAACTTGGAAATTGGCATCAAGGAAGAATATATTAGGAAATAGACTCCAAAAATTCAAATTCAACCCCTTGAGGCGAAATTATGAGCAAAAAAAAAAAAAACGAATTACTTCGCGAAACCCAAGAAATTACGATATCTCATAAACTATAAAAATTAGAATTTTGAAAATTTTTATCATTACTCACCATACCTTTGCCAATTTGACAGAGGATATCGGAACTTCAATCGCACCCCTGGCGGCATTGCCCTTTGGGGATCACAAAATGCCCAAAACGATGGTCTAAGAACTTCTCCTTCATCGTAGAAGATAGAAAATTGAAATTTAATGCTTTGGTAACACTTGAAAAGTTGTCTGTGCCGAAGTCTTCGGAATTTTGATTCCTGTCCCTTGGGTCGGGTCCCACCCAGATAAGAGAAATCTCAAAATATGTCTTGACATAATAGACCCATTTCAATGATAATAACCAGGGTCGGCCCCAACCCCTGATATTTCAGATTAATTCAAAAACGGTTACATTTTTGTAAAAATACCAAACTTTTGGGGATGTTTAGTTCAAAAGAAATATGAGCAAACAAAACACCACACAGTTATTTTGACTAAACATTTGGACTTTTTTGGATTTTTAATTGTACAATGTTTGGGTGTTATGTTTTTTTGAAAATCGACAAAATTGTATTTTGACTATGAAATGAATAATATCTCAGTATTCTCAGATTTTAGGCCATTTCTATGAATCATGTGATGGTTGTAGAACCAAAAAAACTAATAGAGTTGTCGAATTGGTTAAGAAATTCAATAAAAACGACGTAGAATAGACATTAGCAACTTTTTATATATCAGCAAAATTCTTGAACAAAAACTTCCCTAAAACAGCTTTGTCAACTTTCTACCTAGATCTCTCACATTATTCTATACAAATAAACACGGATTATATTGTGAAAAAATTCTCATCACTCTATCCTAAAAAGCGATCTTTTCAGTTTTAGTTTTTATTTACAAAAAAAAAAACAAAAAAACAAAGAGAATATGAAATAAGAATTATGGGAAACCAAAACGAAGTAAACATTTGATGATTATTGATTTACTGTTAGCCATAATAACTCTTTTCCTGTCTATATGTTGAATTATTTTTATATATAAATATAACTCTTTACCTGTTCAATATATGGAATTATTTTGACTAGAAATATCAAAATTTGTTGAAAGGTCTTCCTCAGTCTTTCATGTAATAGAATATTCAGGAATTAGTATGCTTTACACATTGATTGAGACTGGGATCAGGAATTGCTTATTCTTCCGGAGCACCTGATCTCACCCTTGTTTTTGTAGGGTTCCTGTTACTCCAGCTTTAGTTCTAAGGGGAGTTTTGTGTGTACTATGTTTGTCTTTCGTAAAATTTTATTTGTCATGATCTTGTCAGTCTTCCGACTAAACAATTTTTGGTATCTTTTAATTCATTTTTGTCCAATTTTTGTCCATTTTACAATGAATGTACACATGGCCTAATTGTCAGTTTACTTTGAGGTAAATTTAACAATGTATAATATCATGCGTGCATAAAATTTATTCAAACTGGTGCAACGGAAACGTTCTCCTCACTTGACTGTACAAATATTACACAACGAGGTCAATCGCTAAAACAATGCTTGGTCATTAATACATTGAGTGTTATACTCTTCTTGTAGGTGTACAAGAATATCTTTCTTCCACAAAAATATTGCAGATGCAGTACTTTGTACTTATTCGGAACTCACATACATACTACATGACCACAATTGTACGAAGAATAATTTTTAATTTTTTTTTGCTTTACAATTAAGACATTTCATCGTCTTATTAAGTTCCTTGTTTTCTTTTAGCCATCTCATCAATTCCTTTTTTCAGTAAAACAATTATTATACTTTAACATTACCGTATTAGTCAGACTTCAGAACCTCATTTCTAATTATTTTAAAACAAGCAAACTACCAAAATAAAGTTAAATTGGAGCTGTTTAATTAACCACTTTAATCAGAATCTCTTGGATCCCTTAAATTTCACCCAATTTCTTTTTTTCCGTGTAGTAGACTAATTTATTAAATAAATCAACGTTTACGCGAATACACATGGAATGCGAATATTTCTAATGATATATATATATTTTTTTATTTTTGTATTGTGTTGATTTCAATTGGAGGACCCCCCGAGGGCGGCCGGGATATAGAAATAGGTCGTTCGGTTTCTCCGCCTGCATCACCGCCTCGGTGGTGTAATGGTTAGCGTTCTCGCCTCGAGTGCAGAAGGTCGTGGGTTCGATCCCCGGCCGGATCAAACCAAAGACATTAAAATTGGTATATGCTGCTTCTCCGCTAAGCACGCAGCATTTAGGAGTAAGAGCATAGACT
>JAULBM010182403.1:0-17665 GCA_032357055.1 Geukensia granosissima
AATGGTGGGTTAAATCTAGGTTTTACGGCGCGCCAAACCTCCCGCTTCCATTGCGGCATAAATGTACAGGTGGTGGTGATCAGTATAAATATGCTGATGTCAATATCGGTAATCAGTACATACAGTTCTTTCTATATTTATAAGTAAATTTAATCGGATTACAATTTGTACATGGTAAAGAGGACTCTGGAACACAAGCAGCTATGAATACTTTTGCGTCAGTGTCTTCCAAGTCACAACTTTTTTCACATGACCGCATTTTACACTAGTTTATATTTAATTAAATCCCCGTCATGCTCAATTGATGATCTTATAATGTAATATTTGCATTAATACTTTGAAAGCTTTCATTGTATTATCGCTGTCACATTTATGAGTTTATATATTGGATTTTACGTTCAAATTCTTTTTTATACACTCAGATACAAGCAGTATTTTAAAGAAATCTGGTATAGTTATACGACAGTCCCTCTTAATGTTATATTTCCAGCTAACTAAAATGTACTTTCTAAAAACCCTATCATATTATAAATTAAATAATACAATGAAATCAACAGCAACCTTCTAAATTTAGATGGCTGTTGTCAAACTCGCGTACGACAATATGTAACACTATAAGTGGTCAGTTATCCAGGATAAACATTATAATACGTCTGGTAAAAATCAAATTGCTTTGTGACATCTAAAAGAAGTATCTAGCTTCAAAATAACATATTTAAGGCAAATTTTGCAGTCAGCGATCCCTTGCACAATTATGTATGTTATAGTTTTATTATTACAAAAGCCTAGTTAGAAACTTAGCGTCAGTGTAGTATATTCAAAGACAGACTATTTTAAATGTATACGATGTTTTATCGTTATCCTGTAGTTTTAGAATACTTAAAAATGTTCATATAATTTTAAAATAGGAAGATAAGAATCCTGACAACGGCGATGAAACCGGAGACAAAGAAAACGTGTCAAACGTAAATTAATTTCATGGATATTGGTTTAAATTTATAGAAATATTACCAAGATATTTTTTCGTCATAGATATGACAAATTTATTCATGTTAACACAAGGACTCTTCTGTAAGACTTCTGAACTTGAAGGCCAAAGTTAAAAATATAAAGTATATATGTGGATGATTTCATTTGTTACGCCTAGAATTAAATTTACAAATGCAATTCACCCTGTCAATGCGTTAAAGCAAACCTCAAGCGAATATTTGTCTATGTGATCGTTAGGTCGCCATACGAAATATAATGAAAACGCTTGTCATATTAGAAGATATCCCGAAAGTGAATATCTAAAATTCCCTTTTCGTATTGTATATAATATCCAATTTTTAGCTGAGTATAAAACAAAATTGACAAAATAATATATTGTTTGGTATTCTAGAATATATAAATGTAGATGCCTTAAAACAATCGCCAGTGCAGGTTAAAATATTCTTCATTTATTTTTTATTTCTGGCTGACAGACAAAAAATTGAATTTTTGTTGCATTTAATGATTTTTAAAATCAGAATGTAACAGAAACAATGGGATTTTTTATTGTCAATGATATGCAAAAAAAATTTTAAAGCTTTATTTCCTCACAAAATGTTATAAACTTACCTACCAGTTAGTCTTCCAAGCAGTCTTTTTTTAACTCGAAGTAATTTTATGAAAGACATGGTCGTATCTATGACGAAAGAGAACAAATTAGTGTTCAATCCAATTTTTAAAGTTGCAATAATTCAATAGACCTTTTCTGAAATGCAACATAATTCTAGGAACGTCATTATCCTATTTAAGTTCCTGTTCGGAAGTTGAACTCCTGATTCGTTCCTTTGAAAAGTTAATAATTTATATTTTGAACTGACAGTACAAAATATCCATGAAATGGTTGAGATGCTTTTAACATGTGTTTATTTCTTTTCATTTTCCTGCATGTTGATCCAGTTTGGAAAGAGCTTAACATGATACTTCTTAGTTGAATTTGGGAACTGCTTAGTAATATGGAAAAATATAATTGTAGAAAACAGTAGACGTATAGTAGAAAACTAAAAGAATAAGTCGTGGTGGGATTTTTTCAATACTATTTGTACTATGCTGATAAATCAGTTATGTAATCTCTTTACGTATTCTTTCATTGTTAGAATGTTAGAAATAAAGAAAAGAACTGTAAATGTATTTATTTAAATGTTTAAGATCTCGAAAATATTTGCAAATAACAAATTTAGACATGTCGATTGGGGGTTTGGACTGATGAACTAATCTGATATCGTTAGGTGTTATATTGTTTTATGTACAGATCAGTATTTCATTTTCAATATGTTAGTAATTTTTCATTGACATTCAGTTGAGGTAAAAGCTTTATTTTTATTACTATTATATAATTTTAACAAGTGTTTTCGCTTGTATCTTTTGCAATATTCTATACATTTAACTTGCCACTGTAGTATTAGCATAACTTGTACATATTCTTAACTAAAGAAAGACATTTGTAGCGTTTCAATAAAATTTTAACGTTAATATACGTTAATACACGTTAATATAAAAATTCTGTTATTTATAAAATTCTATAAAATATTCTCGAACTTATGATTTAAAAACCTGTATAACAAGTTAAAATCCATCTTGAATTGATAAAGTTACTAAGGGCAGTCAATGAATCTTTTTTATTATGAAAAGAAAAAGAAAAAAGGTTTTGTTATCATTTATTTCTGGTTCTTGTAGGACAACGCCAGACTTCAAGTTAAACATTTACAGTTTACATCGTGGCCAGACAGAGATGTACCCAGATATGTCACTCCTCTGGTAGAATTCTATTGTAAGGTGAAGAACGTTCACCACGAGGGTCCTCTTCTGGTGCATTGCAGGTACGTGCCTATCACTGCAAATATTAATTGAAATCGTTAAAATACGTGAATAGCATAATGAAATTCGCATGTATTTTGGAATGTATTTTCATAATTATAATGACTAATAGGAGAAATGCTGTTCGGCAAAGTTGCAAAACATGATTATAATTATATGTTACAATTACTAAGATCTCGGACTTTTTGACAGGTTAAGATCTTTGTTATACACCAAGAGCAGGCTTAACATAGTGATGCCATGAAGTATTTCATTGATTTTGATTTTGTTTTATCTGATCTTTATTCATGAAAAATATTTTTTAATATAAAAAAATTATCTAAATACCTCTATCAATTGTTAAAAGATTTTCTTTAGATTGTTAGTACTTCCGAACTAATCCAATCTTTGTCGATGTAATAACGATATCTTTTTGCTAGAAAATTCGGATCCATTTATTGCAATATGGTAAATTGTTGTCCGAATACCTTAAAACAGAAAATTGCATGTACAAGGTGAACCAACAAACAAAAACATCTTATTATGTAAATAACATGCGAGGAACACGTTTTTATAGTGCTGGAGTTGGAAGATCCGGTACATTTATTGCCTTAGATTATCTTCTTGACCAAGCTGACAGCGAAGATATGGTCAATATATACAAGTGTGTAGACAAATTGAGAATATCCAGACCTAATATGGTGCAAACACCGGTAAGTGAAAGTGTAACAATCGGAAAGTATGGAGATGTATATCACCTTTCCTGCACACATAAAGGGTTCCTGTTCCTCAGTGTGTAATATTTTTGAAGGTTTTTTGTGGTCCTATTGTCCGTTTGTCTCTTTTTTTTTGTCTTGACCGAACTTTTAAGGTTCAAGTGTTGTTTGCACCTTTGGTATTTTTTACTCTTTTCAAAATTCGATAAGTCGAAAGGACATAAAGAGTATAAGATTAATTTATATACCTTGAACACTTCGCTTTGAAGTTGTAGGCAAGATATTGTATGGAGACATTACATGGTCCAAAATGGATAGGTTTTGGATGAGACCATTATTTAAGACCAAAAAATTATGAATTTCTACAAGTGGAAAATATCTATACCTTATGAGACATCTTCGGCATTGTGAAATATGTTGACTTAGCATTTTGAAAACATTTAAGCAGCTTGACCTCTAGAGATGTTAATGTCTGAACATCAAGAACCCAAATTAAATTTGGAATAGCTAATATTAAGGAATATATTTTTTTAAACTTCGGTTGTTTGAGATGTTGTTGACCTAACATGGTGCAATGGTGGTAGGTGTGCGAACTCTAGAAATTAAAATATGGAGGCTTTAGTAAGTAGGACTAAAAATTTGCAAATTTTATTGTTATATAGTTGATATCAATGCTTGGTCTAACATACAAAAGTGATAATATTTAAGAATGAATACTAAAAAACATTCAAAAAGAAAAACTACCATATAAAAGGTATTTTTGCAGTACTTCCACGAATATAAAATGAATAAAATAAAATAAAAATGAGACAAAATTTATTTATGAGTTAAGATTACTTTACACATTTTGAAGGCATTTATTGTAGTAGAAACTATCATTTAATTTTAATTATTGTTTTGTTTTGTTTTTTGGGTGGGCGGTGAGGTGTCGCAATCAGAGAACAAGCAATTTATTGCTTCCCCTGCCTACGGGGTTTATGTTCATGTTTCGCAGTTGATTCGATACTCTCGTGCCTTTTCAGCATTTTCTGAAGAGAGCATTTCTATTGTCGAATAAATGACCACAACAGGGACACATCCAATCAAGGTCGACGTCGTCCCTTCTCAAATTCTATGGTCGCCATCACGAATTAGTTGATCTATATGGTATCAGTGTATCTCAACTAGTTATGGACCTGTTACTTGTAATACAAAAATAAGTTGACCTATTCTCGGATTGGCATACTCGGATACGAGTTTAAGGATTGCGCGTAAGACTGTGGATGCTTACCTTTTTGCAGCACCTGCTTCAACTCCTGTTTTGTAAAGGAGTTCTTGGATTTCAAGCCTTTGTTCTTTTTATTTTTTGCTTTGTCTATAGTTTGATTCAAGTTTGTTTTGTCTCTTTGGACTATGTACCTTTGATCTCGCATTGTTCATAATTTGTGTTTTTAGTTTTATATGTTTATTCCGTCCTGTTCGTGTTTACCGCGTCTGTCTACTTTCCCCATTTTGCCTGGCCTTTTTTTCTTTCGCTTCCTCCTTTTATCTGTTTCTTACATGAACTGATATTTGAAGTATCATTAAAGCAGATACTCGCATTTGATTGGCCTATCCTTTAATAAGATAATTTTTTTGGACATTTCATTATTCCGATCTGGTAAAGTATCTTCGTTTATTCCGCGCGCACATTCTAACAAAATATGTGCAAAAAATTGTCACAGAAATAACTGTCAGCCATAATAGGACAGTGTCATAAATATATACTATACTATAGTAATAAATACTTTTTGAAGTATTTTATTGATGCGGAAACTCAGCTGACTTTCTCACAAATTGAATAACGTCCGAATAGAAAGTATGTGAGTGAAAGGCTCCACAACAATTAATTTCGTAAAAATATTATTTATAACTAAAAATTATAGTTTTAATATAAGTCAAATAACTAAAAATTATGCTTCAATTTCATTTCTAGTGAGGAAATGATTTGAAATCGTCATCAACTTAGGAATGTAATTTTTTCGTTTTTTGCCCAATAGAAATGCATCATTTTTTTTCAATATTTAACATTTGCTTTATATTTTCTTTATATTTGTTAAAAAACTATGTTTAATATTTTTTCAGGAACAGTATATTTTCCTTCACCAAGCATTAGTAGAAGCACTGCAAACATCCGAGTCTCCCGTGGATGAAGATGAATTTGAAAATTATTACAATCAAATGTTAATCAAAGATCCTAGGTCAGGTTTATCAAGACTTCAAGATGAATTTAACGTGAGCATTTAATATTTTTTTCTATGTCATAATTCTACAGAAATATTGATGAAATTATTAAAACAGCTAGATTAAGAGTGTTTGAGATATATGGCGGCATATTACCATTCCGGAGCACCCGACCTTAGTCTTCTTATGTAAAAGAGGTTTGTACAGTCCGGGCTCCTTCCTTTGTTACCGTTTTTTTCTTCATTTTTTGACCTACAGTATTATATTTTCATTTACGCAAGGTTTCATTTTGTGTACTACGTAAGTTTTTTTTTATCCAATGAAAATCAAGAAAGAAATGTAATAGTGTTAATGATATTTTCTCAGAACTGATTTGAACCCTAATCACTAACAACTGTATGGAATACACATTAAAGCGGCAGTGGTACCGACTTAATTTCAATAAATCAGATAAATCTATTCAAGAATGTTTCTGCGTTAAAAATATTTACAGTGGTATATATAATGCCAGATTATTAAAAAGTATTAATAAGAATTCTTATTGAAAATAAAGGTTTCCTCAATCGACATTAAAATTGTAAAATGTTGATACAAAGTTTCACTTGTCAACAATGCAGAATTTGTTCACAGTCTTTTATGTGTCTTACTAATTTATTTTATAACAGTGTTGTTTTCCATTAAATAATGTGTCAATTTTATAGGATGTAAACACACAAAAAGTTCAAAATTTGTTTGAGGCAGCTACCTTAGAGGAAAATAAACATCGAAACAGGACGCCAGAAATCATAGCCTGTAAGTCAAAACTTGATACATTTTGTAAAAAAATCACTTAAAAGCTTTATTCTTTACACAGCATTTAAAAGATTAAACTGATTTATTTTGAGAGCAAGAGCTTGAAATCTACATTATGTGCCACAGAAGAGTTTCTTAATAATAACAAAACTCACCTTTATTGAACAGCCACTTATTTTAAAGGCCAGCAATTTTATTCCAAATTCCTTAAGATTTTATCATGAAAAACTTTAAGAAGTCACTTGTCTTATAGGTCACTTTTGCTTCTTCGCACAGGTGACCTTAATACAAGTTTGATCATACAAGTGGTTTTTGGGTATAAAATTATTCAAACTTGGTTTTAAAATTATTTGGAATGATTGGTTGAATGTGTTGATTGGTTGAATGAGTGCACTTTAACTCCAGTTGCAAATATGTGATGCATATGCAGAATGTAAAATAATGCTTGAATCCTCGTTTAAATATATTTACATGCTGATTCGGATTTTGAATGTGCTGTTGCACATGGCAACAGCTCAAAAGAAAAACTATTATGTTTTTATACAAGTGCATATTGAAGAACCGGAAAAGCCTCCACAAGTCTGGGAAATTCCATCTTTTTTTCCAGATTCGAGCATAGCCTAACGAGAGTAAAGACGTAGAAAACAGCTTAGATAAAAAAAAATCAGCGACTATTTTACATATCAATCAAAACAAAATTACGCCTTTTTGTTCAAGCAATGATTTTCAGAAATATTTGTGTGTTTGTTTTACCACGACGCGGACGAGAAACAAAGAAAAACACAACTATGGCCTTACTTAACAATAATATATGGAATGAATACTCATTCAGATATAATCTTAAATTAATTCTTGCGCTGACATATGAATGAAATGTGCTTCCTTGCCATAAATGAAGTAATGTACCTTTTCAATTAATGATTTCAAATCAATTTTGCGGAAAAGTTTGAAAAAGAGCTCATTAGAGATATATTAAGAATCGGCAATTTCAGCCGAAAAGTTATGGTACTTGTGACCTGACATGATAATTGGTTGACTCCAACATAGAAGATAGGATCGCGTGACATTGTATGCCATGGTTAATGCACAGAAGGGAGAGATGTCATTTTATTCGGACACACTCATTTGACCTCAAACTTTGCTCTCAAACCTAATTCCTGCATGCTTTTCGAAAATGCAGCTAATTTCTAGTTAAAACGGTCGAGGATCGTTTTCACTACATTATGACGTCCAAGCCTTTGTTCTTTTTGTTCTCGTTTTATCTTTTGGTTTGATTCGGTTTTTTTTTGGACTATGCACTGGTTATATCTCGCATTAGTATCCTACATTGGAAACTACACCAAATGCAACATTGCTTCTGCTAGACCACAGAGATAATTTAAAATTACATTTCTATTACCATAAAAAATAAAAATGCATTTGTATTATATTTTGACTTATTAATGAGGAAATTTACAACTCCGTTATAATTTACTTTTTATTTCAATTTTTTAGCTGACGAGTGTCGCGTGTTCCTTTGGTCCAAGATAAAAGGCTGCACGGATTATATCAATGCAATATACTTGCCAGTGAGTAAACATATTAGAATTAAAAATTTAATTTATATCAATTAAAAAATTTAAGGTTGTTTTGATAAAGCGAATAAATATTTGACCACTTGGTAAGTCAACACTTATCCGTTTGCTAACTTTTATCAGTGCAAATCTGTATAAAAACAACTCGTCCAGATCGTTTCCTTCATATATGAAAAGTTTAAACCTCAGTTTAATTATTGCATTTGTGTATCTTAGCTGACGGAACGGTTACCTCCTGATTTTGTATATTTTCTACGCTATTCGACTGAATATATTAGTTTAGTTGACTATGTAAATACGTTAGCGGGTTGGAAGTTACTATTTCTGGTACAATTGGGATTCTTTTTTCCTATTTTAGCCTACTGTATTTTACAGGTGCTAATATCCCAAAAGTATAAACGACGTTTTTAAAAGACCGCATTGTTTATGTTGAGTCATTGTTATGCTTTTAAAAAAGTTTTGATTTTATTATTTTGTATAATGTAAACAGTTATACCTAAAATCTTTTTGAAATTGAGTTACAGGACTGTTGTTTTTCTGCATTCAATGAAAATTTTCGGTCCAACCTGAAAGGGGAATTTGAAATTTTATGTCTGATTCATTTCAGTCCTATAGAAACAAATACTGTTTCATAGCAACAGAGATGCCACAATGTTCTACCATTGTAGACTTCTGTCGGATGATCTTCCAGGAAGAAGTTCGAACCATTGTTATGCTGGATAATGCTTCTGCAGGAATAAACGTAAGATATAGCACAGAACTTCGGTGTTTAAATGATGTAGGAATCTGTATCCATGTTACCAGTGTTTTGAATACCTTTCAAAGATAAATTTATTGAATTTACTGTAAAACCTGTAGTCTAGAGATCATCATTTGTTTTATAATATTAGCCTGATATTAAGTCTACTTGGAGAACATCATTAGCTTTATTATGTTAGCCTGATATTAAGTCTAATATTTGATAATATATATAGAGAGATGTTTTATTTCTAATTGAGAAAATTAAGATATTTTATAAGGAAAGAATTATTCTACGTGTGCTTAAAATTTATTGTTTTTTTTCATGTTTTAAGTTTCAATATTAGTTAATAATAAACAATTTTGTCATTTTAACTTTTTTGTCAAATAGCTCAATATACAGGATATTTTTAACCATTCCTACATTTCAGATTTAATTCAGCACAAATCATGATGTATTTTTTATAAATCTATTACAGACATGGTCGATACCTTAATTATTCCAATATCATAGTTTACCAACGTTTTAATAAGACAAAAGTCCTGTTTACATAATAGACGTTTTTACCTATGTTGAATAAATATGATTATTTTTTATATGCGATAATTATATTTCAAAGAGTAACCTCTCATTACTAGTATTAAAACCAATTTATAGGAAGTCCGAGATCCAAACATAGGAAAGAAGTACTCAAAAAGAAACAATTTAAACCAAACCGACGGTAGGCACAACTACCAAGTATAATACATTTCGGAGCCTTACATTTAAATTGAGAATCTCTTATTATCTTTTGCTGCTCAGTTAACTCCCTTTCCTGTTTTTCCAGGCCAATGATCATTACTGGCCGAATCCTAAGTCGACCATGGAATGTGGGCCATTCTCTATAAAGGTCACAGAACTCAAGGAACATCAAGACTACACTCTCCGATCACTCAACTTTAAATTTGCCGTAGATGTAAGTGTGCATATAATAAAATACATTTACATCTTTACTGTCAAACTCAAACTTGTGATTGAATCATTCATTCATTTATTCTTCTATATTGTTTTTAAAAAGGAAAAACAATAAGCAATTTTTTGTTTAATGGAAAAATTGATTGCTGTATTCTGTACATGACGTTTTCTTATTTATTGTATTCCAAGAGGCTCTAATAGGACAGCTTAAACTTGTGATTGGACATGCATTTATTCTCCTGTCATATTAAAAAAGGAAAAGCAATATGCAATTTTGTATTTTAATGGTATAATGGATTATTCTGTTCTGTACTCAAAGTTTTCTTACATTTTTATTCCTATAGGGTCTAATTAGAAAATTCCTGTTAATATAAAGCGTTATTGCATTGTCGAAAATTTTATAAGTGCTGTGACAAGGCATAAAGAGTCCCATTGGTAAACAGAATTATTCGGTCCTATGTAATTTACATCAAAATGAACAACACTGAAGGTGTACCAAACTTTGGTGAAAATGATTAATGACAAGCTTTGAATTTTTTAGTTTTTTACAGGTCCAAAAGGGCCTTCTATTTTGATTGCCTAATTTAAAAAAAAAACTCTCAACAGTGTACTATTCAGTATACCTGTCCTCGTTGACTTTTGATCAATTCCATTGCTATATGTTATCGCATAACCTCTTTTTTCATAGAAAGAGACCTATTTAGATTTCTTGTAAAAAATCCCATTCTTTATCATACTCAATCACCAACAATTTTCTACGCTCCAAGAGATGGAGATATATCAATGATACTGTTATTACCTGATTAAAATAACAAATGCCATTCTAAAGCAATACCAATTTTCTGCATTTGAAGCAGCCAACCAAGGTATGCCAAGCATTTTAGTGTTTTAATGGATGTTGGTTTTAGTTTTGATTGAATTTATAGTTTTTACATTTTGATTTTATATTTTCCTATGCATATTTATATCATCTACCCCATTCGTAGAAAATATTTAATATAAACTATCAAGTATCGGCAAAATATTGATAATAGGAAGAAAACTGGAAAGGGCAACTGATTTTTTTCAGAGGTGTAAAACTATGAGCATTATTCATATTGTTACATTTCATTTTTATACAATTGCTCTCGTGTGCACAATGTATGACTAATTTCTAAAAGCATGTAAACTCTGTTTTTTTCATAATATATTATAGCATGTATCTACATAATTTCAAAGCATGTTTTGTACAATATAGATAGATATATTCTTTTTCCCAAGCACCCTTTCAATTTTATCTTTAATGACAAAAGAATTCTTCTTTTTAACTGTCTGGGACACCTCGGGTTTTTTCTATCCTTTCATAAGATAGGCCCGCTGTGTTCTAAATGATCTTTTGACGAGACTTGGATAAACTATTTTCAAGAAATTCAATATATATATATATATATATATATATTTTCGCATTATCAATATACTTATCTGCATGGTTACAGCCTGAAAGTAAATCAGAAATGCTTAACGTTCTTGTAAGTAGATCAGGTGATTAACATGGGGTTTCATGCACATGTAGATGTAATGCCAGGTCGAATTCTGGGCTCCAGCAGATGGACAACAATTCAAAATTTTCATAATTTCGAAATTTTTAAAATTGAAATGGGAGTTTTTGTAATATTTTGATAATTTGAGTCCAAATATACACAGCAATGTTTCGCTTTTTTAAAAGTATTTTTCTGTAGCTATTAGTAAAATTTTAGAAATTCTGCTTGAATCTGCTTGTTTTGCCATTAGGAATATAAGAACTTTAGAGTTGATTGAACTTACAGGTCAGTGCTATACCTGTGACTAAGAGTATGTAATATTTTTGAATTTACATTTTCAAGTCTTAAAAAATTCAAGCCGGGCAAAAGTATATATGAGTGTGAAGAACTCTAGATTCAACTATTTTCTTCCGTTTCCTCCTTGATATCCACCCCATACGTCACCTTTTTATATTTAAAAATGGAACAGGACAAAATTTTGATACGGCTTAAATTTTAAAGACAAAAAAAGGTTAATTTCACTTAAATTTACTCTTGGTCGGAAGTGTGCACCTGGCTTGTATATGTTTTGCGTTTTACCTGGCATTACATTCTCATATTTCATTAACATACAAAGCTAACATTTAAAGATCTGTTGTTTTTTAAATATTACATTATATTTGTCATTTAAGCTTTTATTACACAGATATAAAATACACTTAGATAGCATTTTTACCTTATACATATTTGTATGCATTGATCACGTACGCTATTGTATTTGTTGAATTATTTATAACGTTCAGCACATTCTGTTGATATATTTTCTGTAAATATGTAATATAATTGTTTTGTTTAGTAAAATCTGAATAAAAAACAGATCTTGCATTGCTCTAAGGGCAAAGATAGCAGACATGAACGTTAATGAGTGCGAGAAACTAAATAAGGAATTAAATGCAAACTTTAAAGCACTTTTAGTCATGTTATTCAATATGAAATTCGCCAACAATCAACAATGATAAGCAAGGTCAAGAAGGCCCAAATTTTGATTTAAACCATACATCTTGTCCATGTGTGCAATTACAAAAGATTATAGATAGCTCACAACAATTGTTTTAAAAATATTCCTACCGTACATAAAAAAAACTTAGGATTGTGCGATTTTTAACATTAGATTTCCCATCGATTTGACAAGTGTTTTCCTAACTTATATAATATTTGTGTTAATCATGATCACAAAACCGCAGGACTTCTTTACTGTATTTACATATAAGTACAGCACACATGGTTTTGTGTGACGTTTTGTACAGAACGCAATTCGCACATTTGCAGTGAACAGCACGCTAACATAGAAAAAGTCCGCTCCTAATAGCAATAGTTTTGATATTATAGTTCATTTCAAATAAGTCCAGAAATATTCACAGCATTAAAAAGATAAAATTAAAACCGTGAAAATGTCCAGCAGAAAAATGAATTCATTTGCAAAAAAATAATCATTTGCAGTAAAATATAAACATTTTAGATTTTTTAACATACGACCCTTAATATTTAGAAACATAACATGTAATCAAGTATTTAAGTAAACAAACAATACTTAACTGGGACATGTTATATATAGGCTTACAAAGATTGTTACAATCATTTGTTCAGAAATTGAAAAATATAAACCTTTCTGTTTGATTTTAGCATAGTTTTGCAGTAAAGTATTAAATAATGCCATTTAAATTATCCTAAAATTTATTGAGTACTCACTGAATTTTTTGATAATCTTTGGAAAGTCTTTAAGCTTGTATTTTGCTACATTTGTTGTCTGAAAAAACAGTATGGCTTCCACAAACTATTTATTGAAATGGAAATGTTTTTACTGATATTTGACAGGATCAGAATGGAACGTACAAAGTCAACCAGTTTCATTATAAACACTGGTCGGAAGGGAAGGTAACACCTGTTTCAGTAGAATCCTTTGTAAACTTTGTGAAGGCCGTGACGGACTGGCAGTCCGACTCTGTAAAACACCCGATTATAGTCCACTGCCTGTAAGTATGATATATGTGCCTTCTCATTAACCCCTGAGCATTTAAAAGCGGTCTCCAGGGCTTCACCAACAGAGCTGATACAGCGCGCCCCCATGTGGCGGATATGCGAGACCCTCTCGTTCGGAGGCAACAAAGCTCTTAATGGGAAGACATAGCCATTGCTACAAAAGTCTTTCTTCTATATTCATCCCCAAATTGTGTCAAAGCCGCTTCCCAGTTGTGTCTCCTTTTTGTATACATGTATTTGATAATTGTTGAACTTGATCTCGTCCTGAATATACATATTATATCTGCCTTTGGGCGTTTAACAACCAACAGTCAATCTTATAAACCCGTTTTACGACATGACCTATGGTCCAACGTTAAAGTTTGTTTTTAGAATTTTGATTAACTGAGTTTTTATCTTTATATTTGACCGTATGTCTTAATGCCTCTACCCTCGATTGTACCAAATCTTTGATGTAAAGAGCTTCGTTAAAATATTGTAAGGTTAATTTATATAAGTTATCTTTATTATTTCTTAAGGTGTTTATATACAACCAGCTATGATGGCACAGTTTGCCTCTTATCTCTTTGGTATACTATATTTATAAAGTGATAATGGTAAATGACTCAATGATACTTTACTAAGTTAATATCTGCACATAATGTTTTGACCAATCATTTAAGGGATGGTGCTACAAAAGTCGGACTGTTCTGCTTAGTGAGAGCATGTCTTGACCGACTTCAGTCTGGTGGAGAAATAAGTGTGGTCCATACATTGCATCATATGCGAGCAAGACGTAATCAAGTTATACCAAACTTTGTAAGTGTTAATTTAATTATTTTAAAGAGAGGCATAAGGAGACTACAATTCTACAAAATCAGGAAGATCTTATGATATGGCCTGCATTCGATAGATATTATTTAACCTTTTTATGACGATCTGTATGTATGACAGAAATAACTGGATTTTTTCTATGTCAAATTTGGATGATACAACAGTTCCTTATCTAATTGGCTAAATGTTGTACAGATAAAAGATCGATCCATGCATTCATTTCAAAGTTTAAAATGTTTGACAAGTAATGCATTTCATTTTGATTAAGTTACAAACTTCATGAGCAGAATATATAATCTGCCTCGGTGGTGGCACAAGGAATATTTTATGACGAAAGCCTAATATATATACACCACAAAATGCCATTTAAAACCAAAATTTCTAATCCAATGTAACCTTCCAACCTTGCCCAATTCCTGTGAATGTTGTGTTTCATGTACATTTTTGGTAATATTCAGGTAATAGCAATATTATATTACGGTATTCACCATTTTTGAGTCAGGCGGTTTTGAGCTTTTTATTGAGTGGTATTCCACTCTTGTTGAAGGCATTGTAGTGACCTATGGATTTGTGAATATCCTCTGTTTTTCTCGTGATTGCACTGCAGTCTCTATTACATTTATGTCATACCTTTTCATTTTGATACTTAAAGCAATTACAGATTAACAATACATTCAAATTGAATAAGCTGTTGAATTTTAAATCCATGTACGATGATAAAATTCAAAAGTTTGAGAAAATAATATAAAAACGAGTTAAAAGGAATTCGAAGATACCAAAGGGGCAGACAGAAATCGTTAAGTCGGAAGACAGACAAGACCATGGCCAACAAATGGAAACAAAAAGACAAACATAGAACACACAACACTACACTAATGATTTAGATATACTAATAGACAACATCTTTGTTCAATATGGTTGACGACTTTCCAGACGATCGACATCCATTGGGCATTAATTGTGTTCTTCTCCTCGCTGACCTGTTTCTTTACTCCTCTGAGGAAGATTTTTGTCAAGAGCTATAACAGGAAAAAGAAAGAAAGTTAACCAAACCTTGATTACAGCTCCGTTTTATAGATGATGTTCACTCACTGAAAAATTTACGATATTCTTCGCCTCCTTTGCCCTAATTATTTGAAAAATTCCAGATACAACAGATCTCCCCAAGTCTGCTTCATACCTTGATCTCAATCTCAACAGAGAAAGGCTTCACAAAAACTATATGACTATGGCAAGATACCTCTCAGCTCATACATGTTTAAAGGGCAGGTGCCAAATACAGAGATTCTCATTCGTTGACACAGAAACTGCCCAGACAGAAATATGTTCTCCTCTGTTAAGGTCATCACTCCAGATTTATGATCGACACCACAATCTTGTCGGCCTTTAATGAGTATCCGAACCTTTTCTATCTGTCCATTTGGTATCTTTGAATTATTTTTCATGTAAAGTTCAGGATAAACTAAAACCAGACTGCTCACTTACTCCACCTGCAAGCTCTAATCCTAGGAAATCGTCCTATTAACCCTCAAATGAATAATACCAGATTGGAAAATGGACAGTCAGGTGGGTGTCACTAAAGAGACAGTAGATGCTTACCCTTCCATACTGTGTGAGTTTGTCCCCGATTTTTTTGGTGGGTTTTGTATTGTTCATATTTGTATGATTGTTTTTAGTTTTATTTATACACTATGTCTCATGTTCTGTCTTGTTCATGTTCTCGAGACTTCCGTGTCTGTCAACATCTCCCTTTTGCTTGACCCTTCAGTTTTCTTTCGCCTCCTATTTTGAAGGAGGCACCCAAGAATCATTATAAATTATTTCAATTTGCTAAGTAGTTCCAGACAAGAAAAAAATTGAACATATTACACATTTAAGTCCAATGTTAAAGTAGTAAAATTTTGAATTGATTTAATTCATAAATTTAATAAAACACATATAACAATGTGAAACAGAATCAATAGGAACATATTTTACATGTATTTAAATTCAAATTCCTAGAATATCAAAGATAAGACACAATTTTGCACTATGTTTTACAAACAATTAGTTTAAAATTTAAATAATGATGTCTCTAATATAAGAACTAAATAAAACCATCAGAAAATTTTCTTGTTTCTTTAACATGAATTTTAAAAATCAAATTAAACTTGAACAAATTAATCATTGAAGAATATTGTTTTTGTGAAGGTGTACTACAATCTTGTACAACAGTGCAATTTTCCTTTTTGTGTATTAACATCTAATTATAGTACTGGGGATTGATTACAAAACTACACAATTCATATTAACCAATAAACAATCAGCAATACAACTTAAAGCAAATAGAAAAAATCCTTACATATTAATATCTTAAAAAGACAGTTAAATACAACAAGTTTAAATTGAAATAGGATGTAAGTTTAGAAAAACCTTTATGATTTACCTATTTTAACTTTATATATAAGAAATTGCAGTTTTGAATTTTTGACACTGACCTATGTCACATATCTATGGTAAATCATAAAGTAAATTTTGCTCATGTACTATAGGCACTTGTTGACAGATTTTTCTTTACCCAAATACCATGCAATATGGACCACCCACTAAATTCTTTATAGAATCTCGTGAACCCCAAACATGTTATCTAGCCTCTTAAATGTCCAATTACATTTGTACCCCATCACTACCATCTTTTCTCAGCATCAATAAATATAATAAAAGCTAACAGCTTGTAAATATCCTTCCATATCTTCAGATCTACCAGTACAAAGATTCACAGCTACTACTCTACTAGTATTATTCTTAAAGTATGTCAAATAATTTGCATTAAATTAGTTCTCAATAAAATACAGATTTTTTCATATCTGCATTGTTTTCGTCTTATTTTTATTAGGACAGGATATTTGTGGTTATACAAAGGGTAAAATAGTGCATTCCTCCTGCAAACCCTTCATCACATTCCTATCCTCTATTGTATTTGTATATCTACTATAATTCTTGTTGATATTTTGTGTTGTACATAATATAAGGTTAAATATATGTACAAAATATAAAGTTCAATAGTTTTCTTCTAATGATCTAATGATAGTCTTTGAAAACTTCTTGTTTTGAATGCTGTATTACAAAAGAGAGGTAGGAACGCATTATTTGGAGATTTTTTAAAACAAAATGCAACACTTGTGAAACATGAAGCAATATGTTACTCAGGGTACATTTCTTGATGTTTGTTAATTCTGTAAATAAAAATAAAAATAAACTGCATAAAAATAAAAAAAAATATCACACTGAATGCAGCAATGATTATATTTAACCAACAATCACATACATGTTATCTTATCAGTTCTAACAAATTAAGTTGGCAATCAATAATCATAGCAGCAAATATACAGCGAAAACTTATTTGATTACAATGTAACAACAAAAAAAACAAAACAAAAAACTTAATATTTGAAAAAAGGGGGGGGGGACAACTTTTTAAAAATCTTTTATCTACATAATTAAGTTGATTTGTCATGGGACTTTGTTATTTTA